>JAPYZE010000961.1:0-90406 GCA_030522805.1 Leptomastidea abnormis
AGGACCTTACATACCAAATTTCAGGAAAATCGGTCAAAAAACAAAGTAGCTACCAATGAAAATGTGCAAAATTTTGATGAAAATAGGCCAATTTTAGCTGAATTCGTATGTTTTTATAATACAATAAGCTTAATAATGAATGTAAGAGTTCGGTAGTGTGAGGTATCGATAAAGTAGCCTTCGAAGAACTACCATACCAAATTTCATCAAAATCGATCAAAAAATAAAAAGGTTATGCTAGAATTAAGATTAATATTTGTTTTTTTGCTAATTTTTACCAATAATTTATATGGGTAAAAATACAAAATTTTAGAAAAATGTGAATAAAATTTTTTTAATTGCATCTAGAAACTCGCGGTTTGCGGCATTCGATTCTTTGGAAGTGTCCAAATTAACTTGAAAAATAATATCTCATGAAGCATCAAATGCCGATTTTTAAAAGCAAAGTTGCGGCAGTCTAAAATTTCTTGTAATTTTTTCGGGTTAATTTTAAATGCTCAGAAAAGTTTGAAAAAAGTTAAAAAGTGCAAAAAAAATTTATGGATAGTCTTTGTACGAGTATGAACTTCCTAAATATCAAGTAACAGGACAAAAAAAAATTTATAATGTTAAAACTAGAGCCCTTTAAAGTAAAAAAAACCAAGGTGTCCAAAGTAGCCCCGCGTGTCCAAAGTAGCCCCCTTTTACGGTAGGTGGTGGTAATGGAAGTCACTCACCTTTAAAAGGTTTGTCGGGGAACCAATGGTTTTCAAAACGTTCCGTCAAAAGCTCGACGAGTCGTCGTTGAAAGCAATCCAATTGATCGGGACTAAATTTTTCGTTTCTTTCTATCAGCTGCACTAGAAATAGCACCGCCGCAGAAATCTCGTTGCGCATGTTGATTATGCTTCCTCGCGTGCTTACGTTTTAGCGAGCTGCAGTTTCCGTCACTGGTATATTCCGGCACAATTTTCTTGAAAACTATTTGATCTTCGGACCACGCCAATTTGGAGCACATAGAGCTCTCGAGTCACGTGCTCTGGCTTGTCTCGGAATTAGCAAATGTTGATGTGTATGCTAATTTACTTGCGCGGATACGATGACGACGACGATGATGATGATAATTGTTGATATGCCCCTCTTCAATTTAGGTATATATAACAGTTGTATCAAGAAGGGGCGAAGGGAAATGAGGGAAGAGAGGAGACAGTAGAGCGAGAGCGTGTCTCTTTTATTCAATCACCTGCAATAAAAATTATTGTAATTAATTAAAGTACATTATTAGCTTGCTACATGTATTTAAAAATTTTCTTGGAAAATATTTTTCTCTCTATCTATTGACTTGCACGATTCGAATAAAAACGATTATTATTTATCAAAAGAAAATCTAGCTTTATCTAATCAAAAGTGTACATACGCACGCGCGAGTGCATGTGTTGCGTGTGAGTGTGTATAATTTTACATGCTAGAAATAAAAATTTACATTAGCCCATAAATAGCGCCATGTTTAATTATTTCAATCAAATAGCTTGATAAACGGCAAATCAATTATTTTCGTTCATACCTATAGAGCGTATATGTAATAATTTATATTAATTTTGATTTTTAAACCAATTCTCATTTGTAACAGCTGTTTCATATAAACAAGATTCGAGCAAGTGAAATCAATTAGTATACATCGTTTGCAAAACAAAGAAGAACATTGTTTCAATTGAATTGAAAAAAAATCAAGTATATTTACATCACATATGAATATACAAGATATTGATATATCATTAGAGCATCACTTCAGTAAAACCACTACAGATTTTTGTTATGAAGCAGAGAATCACAAAATGCATGAGCACACAATATACTTGAACGCACGCGTACGCGAATATAATATTATTCGATCGACATTTTTAAAAACTGTGCTGTCTAGTTAAAATTTGAGCAAGAACATTTTAAATAATTGTTAATAACAGATTAAACATTTTCAACGTGAGCATGCTTCCGACCGACTTGACGAATGAGTTTTACAAATACCACTCTATATCCAATATACACACATATATATAGTCTGATTAGAAGAGAGTAAGCGAGAGAGAGAGAGAGAGAGAGAGAGAGAGAGAGAGCAATAAACCCGTTCAAGTCAAAGAGCCGTGCAGCACCCGTTCTCTTCCTTTCCGGAGCAATGATAGGACACAACACCTCGATCGCGTGTTATTATACGGAGTTTACTCCGAATTTTAAAGGTATTCTGGTAATTCTTGCAGAAAACCTCGGTTGTCAGGTCTCGCTATATATACCTCCTATAACTAACTATAAGACACACCATCAGCTACATTTAATAACTGCTGCTGTTTTGTTGCTTGGAAAAGCGTGTTGCTACAGTTCAGCACGTAATATGCACGTCGCGACATAAAAACTGAACGAGGCTGATGGCGCCACAAACCTGGCACGCACGGCTCAGTAGCAGACTTGAACAATATGCTATAACTCCGGGCTCGAACGAGGTTAACCGCCTCCGCCACCTCGAGGTCGAGAGAAAGAGAGTGGAGTGAGAAAGAGAGAGAGAGTGAGAGAGAGATAAATAATAGAATGCGCGAGCTCCAAGAGATGTGGGATTGCGTATTTGCACCTCCTTTTGCTGCACCGAGGCCAGGTTCTTCAGAGCTTCGTTTCCTCGCGAGAACAACAAGGCAGCAGCAGGCAATTTTGCCAGCTCACTCTACTGCGATATATACGTATAATGGAATCTCTCTCTCTCTCTCTCTCTCTTTCGTCGTACCTCTTCTCTTTCCCTCTTATACGTACGAGTGGATACTCTTTCACCAGCTGCTCGCTCTTTTAAACTCACGCCACTGCGTATAGGTATAAGGTACAATACACCTTCTGAGCTTTCTCCACGAGTAAAACGGAAAGGTTCACTTTTTTTTTTTAACACGCGCGATCGCACACAAACACGACGAGTAGTAGAGAGCAGGCACTTGTGCTTGCGCTTGTCTGACGACATCTAGGTAGGTCTATTACTCTGGCTCTCTTTTTCTTGGGATTTAAAACGCGAATTAGCAATCAAAAAGCTTACGTCGTCGTCGTCGTCGTCCTGAGGTGGTTCCTGGGGTAAGATGCGCACGAGGTATACTACTGCTACTGCTGCTTCGATGGCTACTGCTGCTGCTGCTGCTCTCAAGTGTCGGCAGCGGCGCCGTGAGCAAATGAGAAAGCATAGACAGGGAAAACTTGTTCTCGGCGCGACGGCCCCGTCCTCGTTAAATTAACGCACCACTAAGAGAACAGACTCAACGGACAAGCACACTACTTATACCTACTTACACTGCGCTCACTTCGCTAGATCGACGCACACTCGCTGCTCGATATATATTACGAGTCGCGCTCGCGCTTGCTCGACGTTCCCTCCTCCTCCTCCGCCTCCACCAACTATACCTATATACTTCTCCGCGCTGCAGAGGCCATCATCAGAGAGTCCACCTCAGCAACTCATCCTCCTTTTATTTTCACGACGGCGGCAGTGTCGTGTCGATGTCGATACCCTAAACCCCATTACCCCCCTTCTTTCCTGACCCACAAACCACCTAACACGTGTTAGGTACTTTACGTTCAACGCTGTATTTTTGCGTCATCGTTATCCTCGTTGTTGCTTTGGCCCGATCTATCCTTTATACATGATCCAAGTTGCCTTTGCCGCTTGACGAAAACTCCAAAATAATTTTGGTCCCGCAGCTGTCCGGCTCTTTTGACTTGAATATTTAGCAAAATTGTAAAAGCAATAATTTTTCGTTTTTCAATTTATTACTTGATACTCATTAAACATTAATTAAAATTAATTTTCCATTTGAAATAAAAAATCATTATAAAAAATTCTGAGACGCTATAGTTATACCGATGTAAAAGCAACAAGCAAATTTTTAGTAGATTGATTCAGCTTTTTTTGATTTACAGTTGCTTTTTTAACAAAACATACACAGCAAATTATTTAAATATGTTTATTAATTATATTAGGCAGTCCAAGTTACACATTGCTATTCTGCATATAGTACAATCCTTAGTCTTATGAGTTACACATATGAAAACAAGAATGTCAGTTTTCTGAGACAGGAATGTTATTTGAGGAACGTATTATTTTTGATAACGTGAATTCCAAAATAAACAAGTTGTTACGAACGATTGTGATTGAAGCGAATATCGCATGTTTTATTGACCTAAAAATTCTCTGCAACTCGTTTATTCAAATATTATTTAACGTTCTGTTCCGTAAGGTGGGCATTGAATAAATTTGTGCGTTACTAATTGTGGAAGACAATAGAGTAATAGTAGAAATTTATCCTTTTCTTTGCAAACCTTTAAAATAATTATTTGATCAAAAAAATCAATACAAATAATTAATTGCTTACAAAACAACTAGAATTCAATATACCATACATCACTTTGTTTTAAAAACACAATACTTTGCTTTTATTCTTCAAAATTTTTTTAATGAATAATATACACTATGCAAGTCAATCGAGCTTGAATAATTGCTAAGAATAATGCTCTATACTGATGTTTTAATTAACAGAATTATTGTTAAGTATTTAGTTTTTAGCAAATAAAAATAAAAAAGTTAGTCTTTCTTTTAAATAATATTTAAGCGAAAAATTAGTCACTTCTTGTACAAATAACTGCTAAAAATCTCGTGATAAATTGTAGCTTTGAATTGCCAATTTTTAAGAAAATTCAAATTTTATGAAGTTATTCATAACACAGAAAGAAATAGTAAAATGCACTACAAACATCATTTAAAAAAGTATAAATAATTTTTCTAATTTAAACTTTCAACTACGCTATTTTACTATCAATTTTTGTATTATGAATAACTAATTGTATTTTCAAGTCAGTGATAGTTATCCATTACTAGAATTGCTGTAAAAAATACATTATTTATGCAGAGCAATTCAGAATGAGCAAGCTGCTCAGAAATTAAAAAAACTTGTATCAATTAAAAAGTTGCTAGAATTGTTTTGTGTACTATAATAAAAAGTAAAAAAATGAAAAAAGTCATTAAAGAAGCAACACGCGTATTGCATTTTAAATAAACGCATTTATGCAGTTTAAAATTCTCTGACAAATTTTCTAGTCAGCTTTGCGCGCTTTGCGTTTACGAATATTTGGACTACTGGTTTCCTTGTCTGTCTTATCACCTTCTGACTTGCTTTCCGATTCACTTGCTTCTTCATCAACTAGATCATCTTTAACACTGTCCACCAAGTCCTCTTCATTCTTGTCTGCACTTTCAGATGCATCAGCATTTCCTTTTTGCCTTTTTTTTGTTTGATAAGACAAATCTTTTGGGGGATATATAAAATCTATGATGCAGACAATCAACTGGAATTGAATAAAAATTGATTTTAACATTCTTTGATTTCATAAAAATAAATTGTTTTAGATTTTGACGATGAAATTTTTACTCATACTTACTAGACCCAAAACAGCTCCTATTATGATTGTTGCAAAAGCAAAAATCAAATAACTTCCCCATGAAGGTAGTCCCAAATCTTCCATTAATTTATTGTGAACACCCTGAAAATGGAAATCAATTGAATATAAAACAATTATATTAGTATAGATATCAATTGCAGTTATATATTACAAACCCTGAGAACTTGAGACATTCGAAAGAATTGACTAATTATAGACATTTGTATAGATGTTGGGCTTTTCCATGATGGAACAGGATCCACTTTTTGCCAAGTTTTTTGAGCAACAAATTCAATTAATGAATCCTTATCTCTAGGACTTTTGTATTGACGAAATACTCCATCTTTTACACTGAAATTATTCAAGAATTATTAATATTTTTATAATATCAAAAAATAGCAAAATTAAAAATATTTACTGGTATATTGTTGGCAATGCAGTGACCATAAAGCGTCCACTTAATCCTGGAGCATCGGTTACATCTACTTTGCCAACGTTGATTCCTAATTCTTTCTTTTGATAAGCAAGATTGTCCCAAATTGGTTGAAGGGCCTTACATGCTGGACACCATGGGGCATAACTAGAAAAGAATTGTTAAATCAAGATATTAAAATTTTTAGCAATACGAATTGACAAAAAATTTGGATACAGTTACATGAATAAATTCAAATAATAGCAACTGGACTTGCAAAATAATGACCGTTAATATGTAAAAACGATAACCTCCAAGCTCTTATTGGAGAGCTGGAACCTTGGCTTTGAATCAAAGAAAGTACCACTCAAAAAGTCGACGAGACACGTTGCCTCGGTAACTAATCAATGAGTAAAAGCAATATCGAATTAAAAAATAACTCACAATTCGACCATCCACTCGCCCGTGAGCATACGATCCCAATTGTCTTCGTCAAGCTTGTCGACCCAGGTGCTCTTCTTTTGGGTGGCCGCCCAACAGCCGACACTCATGAGCGTCCAGGCAGCGACGAGTAACCAACAGCTCAGACGCGACATTTTGCTCTAGTTTTCTTTTTTTCCCCACTTGCTTTGTGTCCTGCTTTCAAGCCTCGAGCTCTTTTCGGCTGAATGGCCGCGGTGAAGAGGACTCCTTGATGAGCATGCAGCGATTATTTTATCTCTATATTCTGCAGTCGTTATTTACCTAATATATGCTTCAAATTTTCACAGAGGTATGCTAGAACCTGTTTTGCTACACCGCTTCGCTTCTCCTCGAACTCAACTGTCACCCATGTGTATTAGGTACAACCTGCTTGCGTTGTATTGCCAGTTAGTCACTGCGTTAAGGTTTTTACTTCAAGACTACTTGCGTGCTATCATCATCATCTTCACAAAAGCCCGCCCCTCATGATGTTTATTTTTCAATATATAGATATATTAAATGTTCGTTAATTCGTCCTAACCTTACCCAAGTACCAACATAACCTATAACCTAACTCACATAACATATATAGCGGTTAGCGGCTAACGCAGTAGCGCTAGTTCTCATAATACTAAGTGCACGACCGCTACATACGCTGCATGATAGTCAACACAAAATTGGTAAACATTTCGAAAATATCAGGAAATCGAGAGATCTCAATTTTGATCACTCTTAAGTAGCAGTTTTACAAAAGGAACATCAAAAATGTCTGATGGTAAGTTGATAATTTGTTTCTTAAAAATTGTTTGAAACAATACAATTCCTCGTTCAAAATATCTTGATGCATTTCCTATAAGAAAAAAATTTGTTTTTCAGAGGAAGTTATTCGTAGAAGATTATTAATTGATGGGGATGGTATTGGCGATGATCGTAGACTTTATGTATTACTCAAATCTTTCATGAAATGGGTTAACAATCCAGACATTGACCATGTGCTCCATGAAAGAATGCTTTCTCAATTGGCACAATGTGAATATGCACAGAGAAAGTCTAGATTAGTTTCAAACATGAGTCAAGAGGAACAAAAGAATTATGAAAACTTGGCTCAAGAAATTGATGAGCAAATTGAAGAAGCTAAAAAGAATATTGAAAAGACTAAAGAAGAATTGCAAGAAGCCAAACAAGTTAGAAAAAACAGAACAGAGTATGATGTCTTGGCTAAAATTATTACAGAACAGCCTGATAGAAAAGAAACTGATTTTAAACTTGCAAAACTTCAAAAAGAATTAGGGGCATTAAAAGTAAGTTTAATTAAAAACAATTTTTCTTCTTACAACAAATTAAATTTATTTTTTTCTCTTTTTTTTCAGGAAAAATCACAGCATTTGGAACAAAAATTGGAAATGCGCAGAAAACAGTTCCATGTTCTCATTTCATCCATTCACTCTTTGCAAGGAATGTTGGATGAATCAGAAGGAGATATAATGGATGTAAGCTTAGAAGATGTTAATATGTCTCCAAAAGTTGTAGAAAATTAGTTTAATTATATGTATCAACAAAATTTTCCTACCTATACCATACTTTAAGATATTTTTATAATTTGAAAAGTACAAAATATAAATTGATTATTCAAACAGAATACAATTTTTTGTTTCATCTTCCAAATTTCAATACAAGTTTTGATGTCTTTGGTACATGTCTGATAGTTAATGACAATCTTGTTGAACGTTCTAAAACTTGTCCCTCTTGGTAAATTTGTGAACACAGTGATAAATTTTTTATATTACTTTTTACTATAATATCTCTAGTTCTTTCATTAATAGCATGTAAATAATTATGATATAAATCTTTTTGAAGAATTAATAAACTTCTTGGTTCTAATAATAAACTAAATTCATAGTCAAGTGACTTCTGGAAAAAAAAATTTTAAAATTGACGTATAATGAATATCAAATTGCAATTTTTATTTATGTTTACTGGCTCAACTTGCCTGATTTTCTGTACTAGATGATTTAAAAAACTCCAACAGTATATGAGAGCCACAGCTAATTGTTGCAACTAGAGGATAAAACAAGGGTCCATCAGTGTGAGCCTATAATGAGTAGAAAATAAATTCATGTTGCAAATTATTTGAAATGCAATATTGCAATGAAAAGCAATTTACCATTATGCCTTGGCCAGGCAAGTACTCATTAATTAGTATATGGTTTGGTCTTTTGCTTTTTTCAAATATGTCAAGAGATGCCACTTTTTCAACAAGTATATCAAGCCACTATAACAAATATTTTTTTTATTCACACATGTATAAAATAGCAAATGAAAATCATGGAATACAAACTTTAGGAATTTCTTCAGCAACCATTCCTTTAGCATGAGGTATACCACCCCAATTTTGAAGTCTGCGATGACTCAATTGTGTCCATTTTGGAAGTGGCGCATGATTAACTTTTTCAATTATTTCTTGTTCCTCTTCTTTTGTTAAAAAATTGGGAATATAATGAACAGATGCTGGTATCTAATGTACATGATAACAAGTTTATAAGTATAAATTGAAATTATATTATTTGATAATAGATTTATTTTACCAAGGTTATTTACCCCTAAAACCAAGCTTTTTTCTAATGTATCTTCTAAGTTATTCAGATTCATCACGAAGTAAACTTTTTTTTTGAATGGTGGTGTAACGGAGTCCGCTATTGGTACCCAAAGCCATTAAAAGAAGAAGAAGAAGCAAATTTTTTACCAACATGTATCAATCATGCAATTACCAAGATATTTTCTTCTTGTAGTTAAAATGATTTGCAAAAAATATAATCTCAATACTTGAATCCTTGTCAAAAGCTTTTGCTAAACAAAATATTCAAATTCAATTGCTTGCATTGCAAATCTATCAAGCCATTGTTTTTGTTTAATATGCTCTGTGCTATATACTGCATTACCAACATGCGGTTATTTGGTTAAAGCAAACACACTGTCACGCGTGTTCTAGTCAGTTGTGCTTCTTGCGTTCTAACGTGTTTATATGAGCGGTTAGGATCTACTGCTAGATTGTGAATAGAATATAAAAAAAAAACAATACTTATCTATAAAAAATTGACGCAAAAAATAATAATTAGACTTGAGATAATTTCTCAAGATTTAATAAATTATAATGGGTAGAAGCAAAAAGGTAAAAACTTGATAGCATATTTTTTTAATAAATATGTTTTTCCAATTAGCTACCAAAATATTTTATCCAATTTGTAGGGTCGATGTGTCAAACGAAACAAACAAATAGATACAGGAGAAAAAGAAGAATTTATTAAAGCACCTCATACTTTTGTAATTCATCGTGGATTAGCTGGAGAACACATCGTTGAATTGACTAAGGATTTTCGAAAAGTTATGGAACCTTATACAGCATCTGCCTTGAAAGAACGCAAACGTAATGCAATCAAAGATTTTGTTTCGGTAGCTGGTGTTTTACATGTAACACATATGTCAATATTTACAAAAACTGAGCTTGGCATGTACCTAAAAATTTGCAGGTAAGTCAAGTTTGGCAAGCTGCACTAATTGAATATTTCAAAATGATATTTAGAAATGGTTTTTTTTTGTGTACAGAATACCAAGAGGTCCAACGTTAAGTTTCAAGATAATCAACTTTGCACTATCAAGAGATGTAATTTCAACGTCAAAAAAACAGCTTGTTTTTGATGAAGCCTTTAAACATTCGCCGTTGGTAATTTTAAACAAGTTCAGTGGTGAAGGCATGCATTTCAAGCTGATGACTTCAATGTTCCAAAATATGTTTCCTACTATAAACTTGTCAACAGTAATACTCATACTTGCTTTGCTAATTACTTGATTTTCCTTGATTGCTTTAATGAGTAATTATTCTGTTTTAGGTAAATCTTAGTAATCTTCGACGTTGCATATGTTTAAATTATAATCCAGATACAAAGCTAATAGATTTCAGACATTACGCAATCAAAGTTGTACCTGCTGGCTTGTCCAAAGGTGTTAAAAAACTGGTTCAAGCTAAAATACCAAATTTATCACACTGTGAAGATTTTTCTGATTTCATGTCAAAACCTACCCTGTCTGAAAGTGAAGCTGAAGATGATCCAGCAAGTCATGTAACTTTACCACAAAAATTATCATCTAGAGGGAATCATGAGAAATCTACAAGTGCAATTAGACTTTATGAACTTGGTCCAAGATTAACATTACAGGTAAATTGCAATTATTGATTTTCAATCGTAATACATTGTATTGCAATCATTCCATATTTGTCAAATAAATTAACTAGAAATGATTGACAAATCAAACTAATTGTCAATCAAATCATTTAATGTATAAAATCAAATTTCTAGCTTATAAAAATAGAAGATGGACTAATGGAAGGAGATGTACTTTATCACGAATTGGTTAGTAAAACTGAAGAAGAAATATTGCACATACAGAAAAAACGAGAACAAAAAAGAAAGTTGAAAGAAAAAAGAAGAAAAATTCAAGAAGAGAATAAAAGCAAGAAAGATGCTAAAAGGCAAGAACACAAGGAAAAGTCACAGGAAGGAATTAAAAAGAAGAGTGAAAATGAAGTTATAATGCGTAATCTTGCCAAGGAATCTTATGAAGCTAATCAAGTTGATGATGATGATGTTCAATATTACCGTGATGAACTTGGTGAAGAACCTGACAATGGTATACATTGATCCTATTATTTTCAATATTATTATTTTTTATGTTATCACCATTGTTATAATTATTATTTTTTATTTTAGAACTATTTCAAGGGCCATCTAAAAATAAAAGACCCAAATCTTATTTACCAAGGTACAAAATAAAAAAGATGAAATCCAGTTATGATAAAACAAAAAACAAAGTTGAAGATACATAAAAGAATGCTTTTATTATAATTATTATTTTATAATAAAATTTATTACATATATATTTCAAAAATTTATTAAATTTGATATAAATAATAAAATAAATAACTAGATATTTTTTATTATGATAAAAATAATTTGACAGTATAAAAATCATTTTTTTACTTAAAATTTATGTTTTTCATGTGGACAATAACAAAAATACCCAATAAGAAATATAAAAATCTATTTTTCAATGTCATATTTAAAAAAAATTTGTAAAGATAAAAAAAAAGAATTGTAAGACTATATTATGTTTAATTTTTTATAAAAACTAAAGTTTTGTCTATGCTTTATATCAAATCCTTAATTACTTTATTAAGCATATCTGCATGTAGCATATACCTATACAGTTAGCAGACAACCATACACATGCGTTAACGCTGTCGATCTCACGGCATTGTAACTGCAAACTGCAAGCAAGCCGGTCGTTACATGAAATACTGTTTATATCGAGACGACAAATATATTTTTTTAATCAAAAGCAAATCTTGACTATTGAGACGATAAATGTAAAATTATATTAATAAACATGACCGAAGAAAAAACTTGTCAAACAATCGTAAGTTGAGTTTATCACGGATATGTTGCTATCATATAACCTCACATTTCATAGCTGGCTTACATTATTTAAAATTTATCTAGCTATTTCATTTTGCGATAATCCTCAATATGCTTGTTTGATTGTTACAAATTTTTAATTAACGTTTCATTTTAACAAATTCAATATTTAAGTTGAAATGCAAAATTTGTTTTGAGTAGAATCAGTGTGTCACTATGTATTTTATCTATTTGAATTTGTTTTAATACAATAACAAAATAAATGTTGATAATTTAAGCTAATTTATTGAAAATTTTAATAGGCAATACCAGATGATATTTGCAAAAAGTCAGGTATTTCTGCAAGCTGGGTTAAAGCAAGCAAAATAGCTCTTTTTGGCTACAAACATAAGAATGCGTATTCTAAAGGTAATTTTACTAATTACTATTAATATTTCTTTAATTTTATATTAAAATTGCAAATTTTACTTGCATCAAATTAGCTCTACTTAACTAATACATTATTTCAGATATGCCTAGTAATTTTAGTCCTTGTGAGGCCAACATTCATTTTATTAATCCCGAGGTCATATTATTTTCACCTTCTCTTAGAAAGCTAGTTAATGAAAGTAATGGTGTATTTTTAGCAATTCAAAAATTAAAATCAAGTACTAGTGATCTCAAACCAGAAATGTTGAAATTTAGTAAAAAATATCGTTCAATTTTAAGAGCTTGTGAAGAAGAATTGCAAGATTCAGCAGAAAATTGTACAGATGAAAAAAGCAAGGCTATTTATGAAAATTTTCAAACAATATTCTATAATGTTGAGTGCATTTGGCACTTGGCAGAAATTTTTTATGTAGATGTCATTCCAGGTCAAATATTTAATTGATATTTTGTTTTATTTTTAATGTAATATTATTTTTATTCAACTAAAATAATGCTTTAGGTGATGTTGTGTTGCCACATCTTCTTGAATGGGTTAAATTTCATTTTCCTTCAAGAAAATTAATGGCTTTGAAGATATTAGCCAAAAAGAAATTTGGTGCAGACCTGGAAAATGTGGATTATTGGGAAGCTGTAATAGGCTGCGCACTACATGGAGAACTTGATATTGTTAGAGCTCTTCTTGGGTTGCATAGTAAAGGTGATCATACATCATTTGCTGCAGCAAATAATGCTCTAAGAAACATGCCTGTGTACAGCGTATATGGTGGTCATTCAATTCAAGAATTCACTATTAGATGGAAGCAATGGCAAATGAGCTTGGCTCAAAGTATTGACAGTAAAATCTTTGCATTTGAACCAAATTTAGAATCTCTTATGAAGGTATTGTTTTTTTATATTCCTTGATTTGATAAATATTTTCAATTTTTTATCATTAATTCCAGTTGGTTGTTGGAAATGAAATTTGGGAAAGTTCAAAATATACTGACGCTTGGTATGAATTGCTAGCTGCCAAATTGCTGTATTCAACTCCATGCTGTAAGCAACCAGAACTTGCACGACATGCACATAATGTTGCTGTCAAATGGCAAGCAAGCAAGCAACTAGCATCAGATAATAATAAAATTATATTAGCTTTAATGGAAAGTGATTTGCATCAAGTTATTAAAGAGATCCAGTACATGAATGACAGTGGCTGGTTTGCTGCTCATTTGACAGACTTGCTCTATCATTGCAAACGATTAAATATCATGGATAAAAATCAAATCAAGTAATTTACAATTTTTTATTTATTTGAATCTATAATTTTGTGTTGAAAATTAATCAATTCTTGTTTTTTTTTTTATTAGTGTTACAGATGTACTTCATGAGTCTCTTATATTAAATTATGGAAGTACTTTAATGGGGCATCATTCTTTATGGCAATGCGGTGCAAGTTACTTAGAGCATTGCCCAGAACAAGGACCATCAAAATTAGAAACACTTTTGCAAACTATTCCTCTTGGAAATGAATCTAGAATATACAAGATTATCAATATAGCAATAGAAAATGATATGCCTCATGTTGGTAAGTTGAAGAAAAAATATTTATTAGAATGATTATCAAGCCAGCAATTAATTGTTCATATATTTTTAGCTTCTAGTATATGCAAAATACAAGGAATAAAATCTATCAATCAAGGACGCCTAGGAAATGCTCTTGCTTGGGCTTTAAAAGCTAAAGATAGTATATTTGCAAATCAAATATCTGATCTTTTTCTGAAGCATTACGTAGATTCTGCGAAAATTCAATGTCGAGATTTGCTAGAAAATCTTGGCACTTGTATGCTTGCTGGTGAACGACTTACATTTCTTGGTAATGTTTTGTATAAAACAATAAATACAATTTTTCCGCCCTCCGGCCGAAAAGCGCCAACTTTCCGGCCGCGGCGCGAAACGAAGTTGTTGCTTTTCGGCGACGTCGAGCGAAAAAGTCGTATACGCACCACGGCAGGGAGTAAAGAAGCCTCAGATCACCAGGTTCCCGCCCCTCGGGCGTTAATATCCTGGTGATCTGGGACTTTCTTTACTTTCCCTGCCTAGGTGCGTAATATACTATTTTTTTTTAATTACTTGAGGGTTAATTATTATTTTTAAATTTTATAGGAAAGTATTGTGAATTTCATCAAATGTATGGCATTGGAGAATTTAAAGAAGCAGCAAGATTACTTTTATCTCTTATTGTTTCTAATTTAACTCCAATATAGTAAGTAACTGATTGTTATATAAATAATTAACTTGGTATGAAAATTGCAATTTAATTTTTTATTCTAGTTTCTGGCCAATATTATTGTCTGATGCTATCCCACTTCTTGAAACAGAAGATCTAGTATTTTCTGCAGAAGATACCTTTGAGCTAATGGAAGCTGTTGAAAATCATGGCCAAGGGTCTAAATTTCAAGATAAGGTTTCAATATTTAAATTAGCAACAGCTCGCAATCTGGCGCGAGCGCTTGTTATTGAAAATAATCAACCTGACTAAAAAATACTTGTTGTTACCATCAATTATTATCAATCTGTACATATTTACTTTTTTACAGCTTCTACATTCAATTTTTTAAAAAAAAATTATAAAAATAAAATTTTTCTACTTGATTCATTTGATATTTGTATAAATTATCATTAACTTTTTGCAAAACAATACAGAATAATTTTGATTTGTTACTTTTTTCATATGAGATTTGATTTTTCAAGATAAACAGGATTAACAATAGCATTTTTTTTAAATTGAATAAGCATTTTACTAAGCGAGTACTTAACTATATGCACTTATAAAAATTTGAATTTTATGATTTTTTCTTTTTTATTTATAAAACTTGCAAATAAACATTGAAAATGATATTTTTTTTATAGACATGATTCTCTTGTTATAATTCCATATACTATTACGACACCTAAGCACTATTCTGATTAATTACTAGAAATTTTGGCACGGGCAGTTTTTCTTTACCGTACATGCGTGAAAACCAATCGATTTTCGTTGGTATGAACTCATGCACTAGACAGCTTGAAATCAGCTCTTTCATTGGATTCTCGCAAAATTGAAATGCATAATAAGGATGAAATAACTTGCATAATTAATATTATAAAATATACATCTCGTTGATCGCCAAGGAACAGCGGCAAGCGGCAACCCACCGCACGCAGCATCGCAAAAAACAGAGATCGAGCAATTGAATGCGCGGAGGGCTTTGATTACAAGATTACAACACAAATTTAAAAAACCAATATTATGCAGTCCACGATCCGCAATACAAATATAGGACTATTGCTTGGCTGTATAAAAGTGAACTCTTTAAGCTATTATTAATGATTCTCGTTAGTGAAAAAAATCCTACTTCGTTATTACAACCTCAGCTTTTGGTTTTAAGATACGATTTCGCCTCAACATTAGCTAAAAAGATAAAAAAAAAATTAAAAACTGCGTTTCTCCCATAAGGCTCTGTGTTATTTTTTTACCCACCTTTCGAGTCGTCTGCTCGTGACGTCAGACGTAAAAATGCCTACTACAGCTGACCGAGTGTATTGAGCAAATCCAGTTCCAGCTCCAGCTCCAGCCCCTGTATTATTAATCAGAGTTGCAAGACGGAGTTCTTGTACATTTATTAAGGTATGTTATGTGTATTTGCAGGTATTTTTGCATTATGTATATGTATTCATACATGTATGTATTTATGTATCAAGTGTTTATTGGCATAAAATTTTATTGAATAATGTTTAAAATGCAAATGTAAATTATGAGGTTATTCTGCATTGTCGGATTCGCAATAATACTTGTGTAAGGTGTATGTTCATTGTATGTACACATACACATAACTCATACTTACCGGCGATATATATGTATATACAAACTATATCTCAAGGTAATCAAACCGTAGCGTTACCTTCTGTCAAGGTATCCGACAATTGACAGTATTCTATCACGTAAATTGATGTGTCTTTACATTATTTACATTATTCAAATTCATTCCATTTACTGCATTGCTCTTATTT
Organism: Leptomastidea abnormis; assembly: GCA_030522805.1. Classification (NCBI taxonomy): domain Eukaryota; kingdom Metazoa; phylum Arthropoda; class Insecta; order Hymenoptera; family Encyrtidae; genus Leptomastidea; species Leptomastidea abnormis. Next base: position 16,240 of record JAPYZE010000961.1, read on the forward strand.
TTCTAGATACATCTAGTCAACCTGCCTAGAAGGAATTGAAAACGTCTGCTTTTTACCTGGAGTATAGTATATAGACACCTATTTATGCAGTATACAGTGTATACATGTGATTATAAGCAAGAAATGGCAAAGAGGAAGCGCTCACTACTGGATCAGCTAAGAGCTGCTTCTGATGCTGCTGCAGTACCTATATACTCACTTGTACAATTAAAACATCGATAACAAGTACAGTTCAAGTTGATAGGTTGCAGATTTCACTTGGCTGATGACATTTCTTCATTGTCTGTTCACTGACAAGTTTGTTTTCATGTTGATGCTATTAATATTACTATGTGTTGACATGGACGATCTAGACTGCTGAAATTGCATCACGTTATAGGTATCTGCTTGTATTTTTTCTGACTTCATTTCGACAAGTAACGAGAAAACAAGAATGTGTTGCTGCACTGAAGCTCAGCATGGACTTACAGACAAGAATAGTTTGAATAAATTTTCCGAGAGTGCTGATAATCTGCCTTTTTATGGTTCATCAACTCTTAGCTCCTGCCGTCCAAGTTGTTGACACCCTCGTCTACATGCCTTTATGTAAATTTTTTTCCTTTTTTAAATTATTTAATAATCTTCTTATTTGCTTCTTGCTTATATCAATTTTGCACTAGATATTTTTATTAATTATTTTGCTAGTTTTGCAATATTTTCTTAACAGCTTGATTAATGCTAAACCAAAATTTATATTTATTTTTTGTTTTCAAATATTTGCAAGAGATAAATATTTTTTTTCATTCTATTCAATTTCTTGCTCATTCTTCAAGTATTGATGCAAACATATTCTATGTATATACATTTTTTTTATTGAATATTTCAATTTTTACAGGACAGTTTTAAATTTTTAAGAATGATGGAATTATTTAATTAATCTACATAAATACAAGTGATAAAGTTACATACATAAAAGTAATTCAACTAATCTTGAAAACAACAATGAACTCAACTTGTGAAATCACATTCAAGTTAGGAAATTACCAAGTTCATTAACAAGATGGAACATAATAATAAACGGAGGGATGTAGAGGAAGAGTTTCCAGGACGATTGCTGCATCAAGCTGCTTTATGGGACAATGCAGAGCTGCTTGAAGATCTTTTGCGAGGAGACCATGCGCAGTATGTAGACAGCCAAGACTCGTGGGGCCGCACGGCTCTTCATGCAGCCGCAATGAGCGAGAACTCGCGCTGCTTAGAGGCATTGCTTCGTGCTGGTGCAAATGCCACTCTGGCTTGTGGTCCACGTGGCCAGCATCGTTTACCGCTACACGTGTGTGCTGAACACGGGCACGCGAGTAACGCCGAGAAGCTGCTTGAACACGGTCCATTGCCGGTGTTGCTGGACGCAACTGATGCGAGTGGCATGACTGCCCTTGAGCTTGCCGAAAAGAATGAAAATATTGGCTGCGCTCAAGTAATCAGACAAAGTGCCGAAAGGTATGATCTATGTTTCTCTCATTTTTTAATTTATTCGTTATAATCATTATTATTTTTATTATTATCATTATCATGATTTGAATGCAAATTTGTTGGGCTGGCAATTATCGCTATTACTAAAACAAGTTACATATGCGTTGCAGGAGAGAAAAGGCTCGGCTTGAAATGCACAGCTTGCTGCGCGTGGCTTGTATGCAGGCTGATTGTGGGACCGCTCGGACTCTTATTCAACAGTTGCAAGAGCAACAACAGTACCAGCTATCAGGCCCGGCATCCGATGCTGATGGCAGCAACAGTAACAGATCTGAACTCGAGTACATTGTCAATACAGCACCAAATGGAGCCAATACTTTGCTTTTTGTCGCGAGTGAGACTGGGCAACGAGATGTCGTTAAGCTTTTACTTGACAGCGGAGCTGATTGTACTATTCACCCCGTCACCAAGTACTCTCCACTTTACATAGCCTGCTACAATGGCAAGCTTGATATTGTTGAAATGCTATTGAGTCGATTTCCCGAGCAGGTCCAGTCCCTAACTGTCGAGCGATGGCTTCCAGTGCATGCTGCAGCCATTAATGGGCATTATGCCGTCATTGATCTGCTGCTCAATTTCAACTATCCTCCACACTTGCACCAAAGGTATATATATATAAATATATATGGCTTGAGGTACTTTTGACACATGGTTTTATAATTTTCTTGTTACTTGCGATTAGATTCAAGGATCCAAGCAGCGAGTTGGAATATGAAATGCCGTTTGACATCAACTTACAAGACGTCACAGGGCAGAATATCCTATATATATCAAGTGTCCTAGGCAACGTCAAAATCATCGAGCTCTTGCTAAATCACCGAGTCAAAGCGCTTGACGTTAAGGATCATGTTAATCGTGGCAGTATAGAAGAACAGGATGAAAATCTCGTCGAGGAAAGCAGCAGCAGTAAAGAGCAAGCAACAATGCCAGTCGTGTGCAAGCGACGTATATCTAGTGGCATACAACGCCTCATGTCTAGCTTGAACTTCAGAAGCCGTTCAGCTGAAAAGAAGGATGAAAATCTTATTAGTCCAATAAACCTTGACATGTACTGCAATAATAACACGGAAACAGCTTTGCATGTTGCGGTCAAAGCCAAGCATGCACATGTCGTCCTTGCTCTTTTACAGGTAAGCTCTAGTTTGTTCAGGGTTTGCTTCATTTCATCTTTGATGCCTCTAAAAGCGCAAATGAAATTCAATTTCTCTAGTTCTAATCATGTTTTGTTTATTCATGTGCGTCAATGGATTTGGATTGTTGCTGCTCGTATTGCTGCCGTAGGCTGGAGCTAATCCTAATCTGCCGGTGAAACTGCAGGCAGCGAACGATCAGAATGATTGTGTGGAAAGCGGCAGCACAAGCAGTTACGCGTCGATTCTTGCAATTGCCTGCGAAAAAAGGGATTTCAAGATCGCCGAGCAGCTACTGAAGCACGGTGCGGTCGACGATGACTGCTCGGCACTCAAGGTCGCAGCTTGCAACGGAGACGAACTCTTGACAGCCAAGTTGCTTTCAATCAAAGCTCATCCAGATGCCGAGTACAAGATTAATAAAAAAGCTATGAGCGAGGCCGCACAGGCTTCCTCACACTTTTCCTCGGCGCTTTCGAATTTCGGCGCCGTTACCTACTCGGCCCTTTTTCCTAGTACTCCAACCATGATCAATTGGCACGATCTACAGTGTCGATTGTCACGAATCAAGTCTCAATGGCTCCTTGACGCCGTGATCCATGTTAACAAGAAGCTCAGTCCCAAAAATAGTGATCTCGCTCTCTACGCCATCACTAGGATCGATGTTTCACAAAATTCTATAGCTTTGATGCCGTCCTCTATTTTTTACTTGCAAAGTCTTAGGTGAGTTGATTCATAGATTACTTCCAGCTCAACCTGCCTTACTTGCTCTTTTTTACATTTTGCCTCTTGTTGCAAATCATTCCAGATATCTCAACATGGCACAAAACAAGATTGAAGCTCTTACAGCAGAGCCGGCAAGTCCTAAAGGCAAGCTGTGTCCAGTTCTTGAAGAGATTTATCTTCAAGACAATCGTCTTGAAAAGCTTCCCGAATTTATCATGAACATGCCTTCTCTGGAGATCATGGATGTCTCAAACAATAAACTTCAATGTTTACCAGAAAATTTATGGCGCGCTCCTAAACTCAAAGAGCTTAACGCTTCGTTCAATTTGCTTCGCGATCTACCTAATCAAACATATCTATGCGGGGTTAACAATAATAATAATAATAACAGTAATAATAAAAAAACTGGCAGAGAAGCTGATTTGTTACCCAATTCGGGCAACCAAACAGTCAGTAGTAGTTTGTCAACGCAGCTAATTTTGCCGAGAGATGAATCTATAGATTTTGATGTGTATTTTTCGAAAATTGCAAACGCTAGAATCGTTGACGTAGAAAGACCTTTTGTTTGGACTAAATCTATTCAGGTAAAATTGATTGAATGTTAATCCGTAAATAAATCTAATCTGTAATAAATAAAAATATGTATGTGCTTCATTACTGAACAGGTAACTGAAAAAATATCAGATGATAATGAGCAGTCTGGAAACAAATCAGTGCTAGCTTCATTGAATTTAGCCCACAATCTATTCACAAGTATTCCTGTTGCATTGCCTTGTTTGGCTGTTAATCTAGTCCGACTAAATATGGCTTATAATTCGTTGCGATCAATGAGCCATATCACTTGCTATCCATCTTCTTTAAAGCAACTTGATTTATCTAACAATCAAATAACTTGCTGGCCAAGTCTCCCTCAGGTTCGTAGAACAATGATTTGCTTTGTGTGTACATTCAAGTCATACAAATTGAATTAAATAAACAAAATTCAATTTTCATTATAGATAGGCGGAGCCGATGAGACCGAGCAGGCATGTACGACCTGTTACTGTCCGTCCGGCAGTGTTCAATCACCAGTTCAGGTACCAACAACAACAAGTCGGCAGACAGCAACGTCACTGCGTGATGTTGTTCTCATGTCCGTGTGTATTCACCGTCGGCATCTGCGTCTAGAAAATTTGCGTACGCTTATTCTCGCTAATAATCTACTCACGAGAATCCAGTTGACTTCAATGGATGATAGTGAGTCAAGTTACCTTTTTCAAGACGATAGCTCACAATTGGACAGGGATTCCAAGTCAAGCAATTCAATACCCAAAATGTATCTTTTATTTCCAAATGTAAGCATGCTCGACGTCAGCAACAATCAGTTAAAGGTAGAACCGCTTAATATTTTGTTAAAATCAAGTCACCATTTGTGATTGATTGAAAACAATTCGAAACAATTTTTGTTAAATTATTAAATAATTATTTCAAGGAAATACCAACAAACATATATGAGCTCAACAATCTTTCTGTACTCAATGTAAGCGGGAACAGCGAAATTACCGAGCTACCGCCACATATGGGGCTGCTGTCAAGACTCTGGAATTTAAATACCCAGGGATGCAAGCTTCAAGATCCTTTGAAATCCATGATTGAGTCTAAAAAATATAAAACCATGGATGTCATTGGATATTTAAAATCTGTACTGGAGGATGCAAAACCTTATGCTCGTATGAAATTAATGATTGTTGGCATTCAGGGCATAGGTGAGCCAAGTTGTTTTGTGTTATAGGAAATTATGTAATTCCATGTAATTTATTACTACTTGTTCAAAATTATTCCACTAATAATTTACATGATTTGATTTCAAGGTAAAACTAGTTTATTGGAGCAACTACGTCAGGAAGGCGATGTACCTAGCAAGAAAAAGTCTGATCATTGGGCTAAGCGTATGGGTAATAAAAATATCAATACCAAAACTGCTCGAGGTACAACCATGTCGACTGTTGGAGTAGACATAGGAGATTGGATTTATGAAAAAAAAGTTCGAGGGCAGTCATCCCATGGGCCAGTCTATTTCCGCACTTGGGATTTTGGTGGTCAACGCGAATACTATGTTACTCATCAATATTTTTTATCTAAACGTAGCTTGTACCTCGTTGTTTGGCGGATCATAGATGGTTTTAAGGTGCAACATGTTGCAAAAATTAAATATATTTGTATAATAATATGTACATCTTTTTTACAATTCGTCGATTTTCTAGGGTGTCAATGAAATATTTCAATGGCTAGTTAATATTCAAAGCCGTGCTCCAAATTCGCCAGTTATTATAATTGGCACGCATTATGATATCGCTTACGAACAGAGCGAAGCATTGCAGCAATACATACGTGATAAATTTATTAATGTAGTAGATGCTGAAAAATGCGGATTACCAAAGGTTATGGAGACTATTGAAATCAGTTGTAAAACACGTCATAATATCAAAATGTTGTGCAATTTAATATACGACGTAGTCTTTAGCCTAAGATCACCTGGCTCCAAAGAACTTCTTTTAGAGCAAAGAGTACCAGCAAGTTATTTGGCTTTAGAAGATGTTGTCGTGCAATTAGGTAAACTTAATATTTTATATTATTTTGATAATTATTTAAATTGATGATAATAATAATAATAATAATATCAATTTTAATTAGCTCACGAGCGAAAACTATGCGGAGCAGATCCAGTAATGAAAGCGGATCAATACTATACAACTGTAAATGAAGAACTACAAAAAATGCACAAGTCGTTTAGAGATCCGGCAGAGTTACACCAGGCTACAATGTTTTTGCATGAAAATGGGATTATTTTACATTATGATGACGCGACTTTGAAAGACTTGTATTTTTTGGATCCTCAATGGCTGTGCGATATGCTGGCTCACGTTGTTACAATCAGAGAAATCAATCCTTTTGCGAGATCTGGTATAATGAGATTGGATGATATACAGCACGTCTTCAAGTCATCAACCATATCAAACACAGATACTCAAGGATATATAGTGAGCTTATTGAACAAATTTGAAGTGGCCTTAACTTGGGATTATCGAACTTTATTAATTCCATCCTTGTTGCCTACTGAGGAAGATATACATAAAAGTAATGCTATAATCAAGGTACCAGTTAAATCTCGCAGCTGGCACACAAGAACAAAAATGATAACTTCTCCAATGCCTTTGTTTCCTCAAATGTCATCGATATCATTATCGTCATCGACACCGGGCTCTTTTGCTTTATTATCCAGTAGCTCTTCATCATCATCATCAACGACCAACAGTGAAAAATTGAACAATATAGAAAAGGTGCTGACTTCGAGGCCACAACCAGACTGTTCAATAACGCGACTTTTACTCATGTCTTACTTTCCCAGGTAAATCACGATAATTTTTAAGAAATACTCACAGTTGAACAAAATTTTTCATTGCATTACTTGATAACCGACTTGAAATGTTTCATATAGTGGCTTTTGGTCTCGACTCATTACTCGCATCCTTGCTGACGATACTATTGTGGAAATTGTCCTGTCTTTTCTAACACCATTCAAAGACTTTGTTGATGATAAAATATTTGCAACACTTCTTGAAACTCAGTCAGAATGGCTTCTTTGGCAAACGGGCATCGAGCTCCGCTATGCAAATATTACTTTGCTCCGCCTCAAGGAAATAAATTGCAATCTTCGTAATTCTCCCTACGATTACAGGTACAGTTTTTATCTTACATTATTTTGATTTTTCTCGCTTGAAATTCTTAAAACAATTTAAAATTTTGATGCAGGCAATGTAAATTTAAACTCAAGCAGGATGGTATTTGGTGCAATATTGATCTTCAATCCTCGGCAATCCTCGAGATTTGGTTTCCAGTAGACACTCTTGTAATCAAACAACCTATCCCTCTAGATGCAGATGACGAAGAACCAATGGGCTATCAAGCAATCGTTGTCGAGCCACAAGCCGAAAGCATTCCGCAGCTTCTGGCTCTTATAGTCGATCATATTGACATTTTATTAGAGGACTGGTATCCGACACTAGGTACGAGATTTGTACATACCTCAGAAGGCAAACTGCTAGTTACAAGATTAATTCCTTGTCCGCGTTGTATGATCGGCAACGCTGAAAGTGAAATTGAGTCGTGTAACGATTCCGAGCATTCATCCGAAGATATACCAAGGTACTTGACAATTTGATGATTTTTTTCAATTCATATTTTCCTTTCATATTCTTTTTAAATTAATTTTTTTTTTAAATTATTTTAGCAGATATTACATAATGAACAAAGAAAGACAAAGCCAGGATAGTTACAAGTCAGACGGAGATAGTGGTGTTGGCTATGATAGTTCTTCAACTTCGAGCCGCATGCCATCACTGGAAGGTCATCCAGACATGACTTCCAGTAGCAGCAGCAAGCAGTATCAATTTGAAACAGATAATTCTGAAAAATTGGTCTACTCCTGGATGGTTGAGGAGTGTATACTATCAGCCTATAGCAATAAAAGCATTAGCTGCCCAAAGCATTCTGAGATATCTGTATCGCAAATTGCGCCAGATATCATATTCATGGACCTTGGTGCTAAGCACCTTATCAAGCCGAACGATGTAAAGCGCGGAGGAATGCTCGGACGTGGCGCCTTTGGCTTCGTTTTTAAAGGTACCTGCAAATTGCCGGGTAAAAATCAAAGAGTCGACGTGGCTATGAAGATGTTACAGCCTGTGCCGCCGGGACCAAACTCAAGACAATCGGCCGTGCTAGCTTACAAGGCCGGACAAGGCAAATGGGACAGGGATCCGCTACAATATGCCTGTAAAGCTTATTGCACAGCGAGACAAGAGCTGAATATACTATTGACGCTTCGGCACCCGAACATTGTACCTCTCATTGGGATAGTTATAAGTCCGCTGGCTTTAGTACTCGACTTGGCACCTGGAGGAGCGCTAAACAATGTTTTGAAGAATTATCGAAGATCTGGAGCAAGACTCGATCCTTACACCTTGCAAGCCGTTATACTTCAAATAGCCAAAGCTCTCGAGTATTTGCATCAACAACATGTTATATACAGGTGATGCTACTTACGCGACGCCATCTCTCATTTTCAACCAATTCACATATAGTATAGCTTGCTACTTTCCAACTCGTTCCATGTTTTTGGCTCTATGCGATTTGCTTTCTTCTACTTTGAATTGTCGATTTAATATTATTATTTTTTTTTTAATTTCAGGGATTTGAAATCGGAGAATGTACTTGTTTGGCAGATGCCATCACCATATCAAGAAAATACAATGCAAAACAATCTAGTCGTTGGAGGCAGCAACGGTAGCCAGCAGCAGCAGTCTGCCGTCAGGTCATCATTGTCAACAACTTGTACAATTGGAAGGTGGCCGGCAAGAGATCCAGAGAGACCAGTGCATGTCAAGCTTGCCGATTACGGAATTTCACGACTGACTCTGCCTTCGGGCGCCAAGGGCTTTGGAGGCACTGAAGGCTTTATGGCTCCAGAAATCATTAAATATAACGGCGAAGAAGAATACACAGAAAAAGTTGACTCCTTTTCCTTCGGTATGTTTGTGTATGAGCTGATCACTTTGAGGCAACCTTTCGAGGGTCACGAGGCCGTTAAGGAGTGTATCCTCGAGGGTGGCCGGCCTGCTCTCACTTATACAGAAACCCAGCACCCTTGTTACGCATTAGATTTGATGGTCATATGTTGGGCTCAAAATCCTAAAGATAGGCCTACAGCCAGTCAAATAGTATCGATAGCCTCAGCTCCAGAATTCACTCATTTGATAGACGTAACACTACTTACCGAGAGGACTCATGTAACTATTACGTCGAACTAGAAATTTTTTTTAATTAAAAATTTATTTTGATTATTCAAATTACAAAAAAAAAATATAATCTTGTAGCTTACTGCAATAACAATGATGAACCGACAAATAGATGAAAGTATGATGGGTAACGAGATCTGGTTAGGACACAACAACGGCCAAGTTGATATGCTATTAGGAAATGAAAAAGGCTGGCTAGAGCATGTGAGAATTGATATGCCAATTGTACCATTTGCTATGTCCAGCATGGATGGGTATATTTGGATTGGAGATAATATGGGCCAGCTGCACACCTATCTTGCTACGAATTTTGGATGTGTTGGTACTTTCCGATTGGAACCAGATCAAAATGCGGTATTGCTTGATTACAAGCTATTTTTTATATTTCTCAATATGATAGAACTAGTAAATAATTTTTATTTATAAAAATCGCGTTATATTCTTAGGAAGCTAAAATTGTTGCGCTTGTTTACTTGGAGCAATTGAAACACTTTGCGGTAGCGCTGCACAGTGGTAAAATCATGTTGGTCACCAAAAGTTTTACTCAGCCTCGCAAAATTAATCTTGTTGATGCTTCCAAGGATAATATCAAGACATACTCATTAACGCCGCTTATACGAAAACGTCGATTTCTCGAGTTGTGGGCAGGTCGCAGTTTTGGTCAGATATCCGTGTATACCGTCAAGGACTCCAGCCTTGTAGATACGCAGGTAATATTAATTTATTTGAAATTGTTTTTCTTACAAAATTTTGATGTGCATGTCTACCATGAAATAATTACCTGTCGTTCATTTTCAAGGAATTAAGACATGTGAATGACGAGACGGCAAGTAAAAATTTATTTGCAACGTACTTGACAAGTGCAGAAAATTCAGTTGTTAGTTATACTTATCCAGGTTGCATTGTTTACCAGTGGGATGTTGAAACGAAGCAAATTGTTAATAAACTAGATATGTCCAAGTTGGTGCCTTGCTCAGAAAGTCTTAAGTCTATTTCGATTGAAGAAAATTTGACATCGGAAAAATGTCAAGTTACGGCTTTAGAAACTTGTATGAACCAACTATATATAGGAACAACGTGGGGCTGTATAGTCGTCGTGGAATGTAATTCTTTAAGGCCTATAACAGTGTTCAGGCCTTTTGAAGGAAAAGTGGCTCAGGTAACTTGATTATTTTGATTGATACAAAAATATTTTGCATATAAAAATTAATTTGATTAGAATTTGCAAAATCAAAAAAATTACTTTGCATTGTAGATAATAGCATTTAAAGCACCCGACAAGAAGAAATCAATTATGGCCACAGTAGGTCAAGGTTACAGAAGTTTAATATCAAGATACACCGATTTTCCAGTTGATTGCTTGGAAGCTGAAGATCTGAGACATAATATGTATATTTTACTTTGGAGATCAGAACATTGGTCTGCTGCATAAATAGTGTATGTCTCAAAAATTAAAATCTAGTCTAGTCCTGAGAAATTTATTTTCTTGGAGATTATTTTTACAAATATGGAAATTTGTTCGTTTTATATATAAATATATTTTTTTAAGAAAGAAAAAATTTGTGATTGATTTAAATAATTTAAATTTAGATTTATTTGGAGCTTATAGTTTTTAATAATATTCTTAAAAATTTTTCTTGCCTAAGAAGTTAATATATATTGTACAATATTATCTAAAGTGAAATATTTATTTAATAAATTATTTATTATGTACATTTTCTAGCTAAATAAATAAAATAATTAGTTATTTTATTAATAAGATAATGCTTCTATTAATTATATAGCTTCATTGAAATTCAAAAACCAAAAGATATTTTAAAATTTTTTAATGTTATATCAAAAATAAATTTTTGTAATCTTGATTTGTATTATAATTATTATTATTATGAGATGAAAAAATTTCTATAAGCAAATCTTGATTAGTTGAAGTAAATTACAAAAATTTATATACTAGTAGAACTGCTTGATATTACTTGATAATAGTTGATTTGTTTAATATTTTTCACAAATCAAATTTTATAAAAATATAATTTGTAAATGAAAGTAACTATGTGATATTGAGTGTTTATTTTCTCATGTACTAAAAAAATACTCTTAAGATAATAGAAAAATTTATAAAACAATAATTTAAGCTTATGAATGGATTCCCATAAAGTGTAAAAATAAAAAAATATTTTTATAATCATATCTATTTATTTTATCAGATTTAAGAAAATGCAATTTGTTGTTGATTGCAAGTATATTTGCAATTGTTATTTCATTCATGTAAATTAACCAGTTATTAATTGAATTATTCACCTTATTCAATTTTTAATTATGATCTCTATCTTAACATTAAAATATTTTTATGCTCTAAATAGTCACGATTACAAAAATGTTTGTAAATACTTGAAACTTTAATTGAAAATAAATATATTCAAGGTTAATAAAAAAATATTTATTTATAAATTCTTAATCAAATATCACTGCTCCAATTTGCATCAAGGTAGTTCTTCAAGTTTATATTTAATAATAGTATCTGTTCCTTTGTAGAGAAAGTAACCTTTGAATGTCTGGTTCCGCAGCATATAAGGATACCAATAAATGTCATCTAACCACATTTTGTCATAAGGTATATCCTTAATTTTGTACCATTGAGGCCGCATTTCTACTTGAACAGTAAATCAATTCATAATTTTAGTACGTTAAGAAGCAGAATGTATTTTTGGTAATATTTCTCAAGGATAATTAACATAAAAGCTTGATAATCTAATTTTATTACAAGTAAATATATTATTGTTTTATTCAAAAGTTAAGTATGGAGGAAAAATAAAAGTAAGAGAAATTGTTGCCAAACCTGAATGATTAAAATTATTCAAGATATAAATTTTATCAACAGGCTGTAGCTATTTTCATTTATAATTTTTGTAGAATTAGCATACATGACTCTTAATCGCGTACATCAATGTTTAACAGAATAATTTATAAACGTGTACTTACCATCAGATTCCGAAGGTTCACCCAAAAATTTATCAGTTTCGTAAACGTGAACTTCCATAAGCATTGGATCTCCTTCAAATTCAAATTCTAGAAAGCCAATTTTTTTCAGCTCCATTCCAATTAGACCACACTCTTCCTTTAGTTCGCTGTAAGTAATTTTAAATTTTCGATATAACTTGAAAAATTTAGAGATTGCTTGAAATTCTTACCGTATAGCTCCTTGCTTTGGACTTTCATTAGGCTCAACTTTCCCGCCAAAACCGTTCCATTTTCCTTTACCAAAACCACGCTTCTTTTCTCCCAGTAAGATTTCACCGTGCCTCTTTACAAAAACGAGAGAAAACAATTTTCTTGTTGTCATGTTTAAAATTGCAAGTAACAATATTATAAGCTATAAACATTTGTTGCTGATGATAAATATGTCATTGGATTATCAAAGTTTTATTGGCTCTAACGAAGAGTTTGCTTGTGTTATGTTTACTATCGTCTGCTTGTTTATTTTGGTATCCTATACAATATGTTACATAGAAATAAACGCGATGGCAAAATCCGAAAAAAAATTATGCGAGTCACTTTTTTTGGGCAGAAATCTCATCCAAAAATTTATTCTTCGCCCCTTTTCGCCCAGGTAAAAAATTTTCGCCCAGTCTTTCGCGGACGGCACTGCCGGCATGTGCTATCGCCGACTCGTCGCGCACTCTGCACAATGCACATACATGCGCACGTCAGTGTATATATAGCTATATACATTACATATAGATATATAGGTATAAATATTTTATATTTATACATTCGCGCGCAGAAATTGCTCAGTGCAGACAGTCTTCGAGAGACAGGGGGTATAGTAGGAGGAGGAGGAGGTGGAGAAGGAGAAGGAGGTGGTGGTGGAAGAAGTCAAGAAGCAGTCTCGCGGGCGGGTGGTGGTGGGCGGTCAAGGAGAAGCTGTTGTGTAAAAGTTTTCAATTGTCAGGATGGTGCGAGGTGAGAGCGACAAGCAGCCTACGGAACCGCCGCCTCTTGTGCCGTTGTCGCAAACGTCAAGCACCGGAGCCCAGCTGACCACAGCTGTCACGGAATCGAGTGATTCCCTCCCATCCTCAGTCGTGTCCTTGAAGTGCCAGACGCAGTTGCAACAACAACAACAACAGCAGCAGCAAGAAATTGCGGATCTCAATATTCGACAGGCTTGCTGGGATAGTCTACCAAGCGTGATACTCTTCGAAGTCTTCTCTTATCTGCCGCACAACAATCGTATCCAAGCCTCCCAGGTATTTACGTATATTTTTTAATATATAGGTATAGGCACAATAGTACACCTACTGTTTTACATTGGTCCATTTGTCTGCTCTGGCTGAAGCTTTCGCCCGTAGCTCTTTCGCGGTCAAGTCCATTCGATCCCTATAGCTCTCTCTCTCTCTCTTTCCCTAACTTTGTCTTTAATTTGCAAGCTCGTTCTTATTCTTTTTTCTCTCTATCTTATTCCAATAGCTGCAATTTGCTTAATCACTATATGTACGTCAACATATCACCTTTCTGCTTCCTTTAATTTATTCTTTTCTCTATTTTTCTGCGGCAACACATTTTACGCTCTTTTTTCCGCTCACTTATACAAGAATTCCTTCTTACTTGATACAACATTTGATTTTTGAGTTAAATCAAACAAAATAATTGTCATTTTTTTCAAGGTTTGCAGAAATTGGAGATATGCACTTTTTCATCCAATTTTTTGGAAGAAAATCACGTTTACTTTAGCTGATAACGACAGCATTTTGTGGTCAAGGTTAATATTGCTTTTATACATAGCTGCAAGTACAAGTGGATGTTATTAAATAAAATTCTTTTCTTCTTAGGTGTTTGTCAGATTGGTTTCAATATAGTGTACAAGAAGTGACAATACGTTGTGAGTCATCAAACAATGTAAGAGAGGCGCTAAGTATTTTAAAAAAATTGAGCAGTAATAGACAGCTTTGCAAGCTTTATTTAGAACCAAATAGCTCTGTATTTGAGAATCCTATTTATGAAGTTAACAGTAAGAAGCTGATAAAACCACTGTTGAATATAATCAAGACAACAGAAAACTTGGAAGTATTGAGTTTAGGCTGTCTCGAAGAACTGACTGAAGACTTAACTTTAATTTTAAACACTCTTCATCAATATCATGCTAAAAATTTGACTCATTTGAGTTTAGCCTCAGTTAAAGAAGATCCAGATTGTTACGACTTTTTAGAATTTAAATGTTCCCTTTTTAATGATTTTCTCAGACTGTCTGTACTTACTATAGACTACGATCATTTGAGCAATGATTTACTTCTAGCGCTAAATAGTGGTAATATGGAGAGATTAGTTATACATGTTCACGGATGGAATGGAGACTATGTTGGAGCAAGCAATGAAGCATGGTCTGCCTTTACTCAAAAAAAGTAATTGTACTTTCTTTTATTTAAATATTTTCAAGAATTTTAATGCTTTTTTATCATTTTTAAATCTTATTTCAGCCCTTCTTGTCAATTAAGACTCAATCTTATCCACTCCTACAATGCAGTAACAGTATTAAATAGTGAAATTTTACAACCAGCAATGCCTCTTACTCATTTGAAAGTATTGTTTTGTGAGAGTTTCAACAATACTGCTCTCAATCAAATTTCTGATTTTTATGCAGACACATTGCAATCTATTATTTGGATAGATTCGTTAAATTTTCATAAGAAACCTTTGGATTCTTTACATCATATTGATGACTTGATCAAGTAAGTTATTCAAAGAAAAACTCAAGTTCATTATTATTACAAAAGTATTACAATATTCTTATTGCTTGAAATATTTTACAGTCCTGATCCTTTAATACTAGCTGCTTGGAAATGCAAAAATCTCAATGAAATAGTGTGCATCGGACAAAAGTATTTTTTAAATAATTTACTAGCTATTATTCGTTTGAGGCACAAATTACAACGTTTAGAATTTGCTGAGAGTGACATGATTTATGAAGAGCCTTGGATGTGTCGCGAGTCAGTTATAGATGTAAGTAATAGAAAAAACTTAGAATTATTTTATTGAACTTGATAATTTAGAAATCAAATTTGATTGCAGGAAATTAGACAAGTAATGGGTGAACAATGGGCACTTCTTAAAGATGAAGATCTTCCAAAAGTTGTGATAAATTCTCTAAGCGGTGATAGTCGAGAAGTGATAATGCCAATGGTTCTTCGGGATCAAAAGTAATTCAATCTAAGAAAAATTTACGATTTAAGAAACTACAGCCAAGTATCATACAATTTTTAAAATTCTCTTGAAAGGATTAAGCTTAATTTTTTAAGAATAAGCCTAATATCAATTCCCAGATCAAGTCAGATTGTGTTTGTTCGCGGACATATTTGAAGTGCATAGCAATCCAGAGATAGTTATTTTGCAATTACACACGCGATGAAAATCAGTAATTTTTATATTTTATGAAATCGGTATCAGCGGCAGATTTTACGTTTGACTAAAAGAAAAAAAATTCTTAGTAGTTCATTATTTTCTTGAATAATAAGATTCTTTATTCAGAAAATCTCTCATTCAATATAGCCATTGAGAACAAAGAAAAAGCTCTTGTAAATACAAAAAAGTCAAGTGAGCCCGTTTCTCGACATATTGAATTTATTGAACAATCATAATGGTCACAGGTGTTATTGAGCCTAACACAAAAGAGATTTTGGAAAGATTTGAGCAAAATTTAAAATACTCAAATTCAAAGTATGGCTCCATAAAGCCACCATATAATATACGGAGCGCACATATGTCATGGATTCGTTAAGTGAAATCGGTGATCAATCACCTGAACTTGACGGTGTCGACAAGTCAAATTCTTCTTTGAGTCAGTTGAAATGATATTAGTATTTTTTCATTTGGTATCGTAATCTTAGTGTATAATAGCGTCCGTCGATGGTAAAAGCGCATTGTTGACGAGAAAAAGACCCAATTGTCGCGAGAGGGCGAATCCTAATTTAGAAAAGCAAGTCAAGAGGCAAGGAAAAAAAAACAAAAAATCGAAATAAGAAATTAGAGTTTTAAAACTAAGTGAACAAATGGTAGTGCGCCAAGACCATCTCCAACGTTGGGTCCATCTATACTAAAGCAACACACGCGAACATATATAAACGATCCGAGGTTATTTTTAATACCAAAACCAATCGGACACACATAAGCATAAGAAAAAAAGCGAGCACCTTAATGCGTGTGCATAAGCGATGTGATGACCATCGCTTCAAACGAGTGAGCGACTTTTTTTTTAACTCCGAACGTTAAAAAAGCTCAGCCTCTGAAAGGTAGAATTAATAAGTAAACAAACATACGAATAAACATCTTTGTAGGCAGCAGAGTCATCTAATATATCGAAATGTATTTAGTCGATGACCTATGTATACATTTATACGTCCATATTAAGTAGATTTTGAGATGTAAAAAAAATCAAGCGTATAAAATGCCGCATGCCCTGATTATTATGGTGGCGCGGACGACGACTGGAACTGTACTATATTAGGATGAGGAACATCAAGCATTACGAAAAAAAAAGTAATTTCAATCAGATTAAGTATTTAAAAGAGGAAAGAAAATAATAACACTGAAAGGTACAAAGACTAAGTAGTAGTGTAATACATTAAAAAAAATGAAGCTTGATAATATAGAATAGGAAGAAAGATAAGTCGAAAAATAAAAAGATCAAAGAATTAAGCGCCCGTGTATAGATAGTTATACTAATTCGAGTAATTATTGATATGTTGTACACATCGATTCGAATAAGTCGGAGGTCACTTTAATACATACTAGTACAAATATACATCTCGATCTTCTCTCGTGACTTACATTGTACACCAAAAATAATAACTATTGTATAGTTATTATATTTCATACCAAGATTCGAAAGCCTACGCGTCATGCATATATTATTTCATAAAAGTAGGATAACGAAGAACGTTATAGCGAATATTTCGAACAAAATCGTCTCGATGCGCTCCATTGTAGGTGAAGATGAGCGAGGACCACCAAAAATTAAGCATAATATATAGGCCTTTTAAACGCGTACCTGAACCAAAATATCGTTAGGAAAAGGCAGCGAGAGACGACCTTGCGGGCCGGTATATTATTATTGAGAACAAGAATAACGCTGTTTTCCAACCTCATCTCTGCGAGATATCACCGCGGGAAATGACGTTTAAACGTTTATACATCAAGTGTATATATAATGTATACACATTGTACAGATATACAAGTACATATACATGTGTCTGTCAGATATCTGAAGCCGACCGCATTTTTAAAGCGAGGGCAAATCAACCAGGGTCCAAAGCTTCAAGATTTGCGAGTCTCAATCTGCTTCATCGTCGCGCTCTATTGTAGCCATTTTATTCTATTCCTCAGAATATAAATGGGAGCGTACACGCTACAGGTTTGCCCTAAAATTGAGGCAAGCTCACGTGCGCTCCTAAATATAATTCATCTTGGAATCAAACTAATATTAATTTGAATGAATTCAAGACAAAGATAAGAAAGTTTCAAGTTAGAATACTGAGTACTCCTTGGTTATCTTCAATCTTGTTCCATGATAATTCAAGATTTTTCATATGATGGTAATTTGAGGATAATAGTTTGGAATATTCCTGCGATCTATTCAGTCAAGAGTGGCTAATGAAAAACAAACAAGTTGCACAAGTCAAATATTTTGAAAGAAAGTCAGGAAAAGAAGAATAAATTTCAAAGTAGACAAGAGAATAAAAAACAAACAAACAAATGAATAAATAAATAAAAAAAAAAGTATAAACAACTTTACGATAATTAAATTTCACACAAGAGTATATAAATGAAACTCTCAAGACTCCGGGCTTTAGGACAAGCGCGTAAAGTATATGTATAACATAAATTTTAATCAAAGACTGAATTTTACTATCTGCGCTGCTGCTGTCACCACGAACAAAATCCCAAAGGCTAAATGAAAAACGTACAAATTGGAGTTGAGAAAGAGTTTAAGAAAATATCTATATACATACTATATAATGTATAAGAGCTAAACTGCGCGAACCCGCCAAAGGTATAGCATTTTTTTGTTCCTGTATATAGGCACCAGTTATAAATTTTGCGCTTTTCTTTCTAAAAGCCGAGATTTTATATAGTTCATCACGCGTATATACCTATTCATGCAAATGATGCGGTTTTGAGCCAATTAATTTCTTTAACGAGTTTAACAAAGCTGACGACAAAAAAAGTGTGAGGAGGTAACAATTTATTATCTTAGAAAAACTCAATATCAAGTCGAAACATTTTGTGCAAATTAGAGGACTGATGGGTGTAACAGTATATACATATACGAGAGAGAGAGAGAGAAAGAGAGAGAGAGAGAGAGTATGAAAAAGTGAGAGAGGGAGAGTAAGAGTAGGGAAAACTGCAAATGTAATAAGCGATGATCAAAAGAAAGCTGACTGATGGGCGTCTCGTTAAAATGAAAAAAAAAAACAAACACACAAACAAACTCGAGAGATTTTTGCGAACAATATTATATATTGATAGAAAAAAAAATATATGTCGTCAAGCGAGACAAGCGTTGAGTTGTTAAAAAAAAAACTTTTAGAAAAACAAGTTGAAGATGTAAAAAGAAGCCCTACTGATAGATCTCAGCTTAGAGATCTCACATGAGAACTTGAATGAGGTATCTCTGAGATGAGATCTGCCAGTAGGGAGAAATTGATCAAAGAGTGCAGGCACGCGAAAGTAGGTATGTAAAATGGAAAACGAGTCAAGAAATACTCTTAAAAAAGGGTAATATTGTATATTTTTATACTAAGGCCGATAACCCATAGGTTTTCCCCGACGCTATATACTATATCTATATAAATTAGAATTCCTGCACTCTTTTTTTCCTTATTTTTAAATTGATTGGCTCTCTCTCTCTCTCCCCCTCTTTTTCTTCCATTTCTTAATTTGATTTATCTTGACTTTGTAGATTTTCTTCTTGCTTAACCCCAGCACTTTCTCGAACGAGTAAACAGATTGTCAACTTAATTTTCTTCCTTACTATTTTTTTTTACTAGATAAAAAACATATAAAATTTAATTGAAAAAATCTCTTTATTAAGACTGATCAATTAAGATCTTATTGAAATTTTAGTCAACTATCGTTAGCGTGTAAATAAATAAAATTTTAAAAATTATAATCGGCGTCTCGTATAAAGAACAACAGCATAACTCGACCTAAAATAATGAGTCTTTAATTTTTTGCCCACGGTTGCAATATTAAAACTATTATACAATTTATCAGTTTTTGTTAACAACTACATCTAAAAAAGAAAAGAGTAATAAAATTATTTTTTTTTTAACGATGTGAGTTGTGCTAATATTCATTCCAGCGCTCAGAGTTGTGCTACTTTTAGTCTGTCGTTCTGAATCGCGCGATCATTTTTCCAAGGCGTCAATGTACACACACACGACACACACACAAACACACGCACGCACGCACTATTTTACTGTATTTCTCTTTTTTCATGTTTTTCATCGAAGGAAATCGAAACAAAGATAAAATTGTTAAATTTACTGTCGTAATGCGTTAAAGATGTTGTAAGAAGGTATTCTACTTAGAATCTTTATGATAATCATTTGAAATTTAAGTTATATCTGTTAATTTATTGGCGTCAAAATTATACTATTTAATGCCCTAAAGGGTATAAGTAATTTTTATTATTTCCTAAAATGAAATTTGAGCAAAACGAGGGCGCAGTAATCATTCGAGAGGATAATACTACTTTTGCTAAAGGTGCATACACAGTACTCAATTCTTGATCGGTAATAAATAAGAAATAAATTTTTCTTTTTTAATTTAAATTTATAAATTATTATTATTATTATCCACTAAAATGATTGTAATTTATATTTTGTATTTAAAATATATTAATTATTCAAAAACATAAAAATTATTGCAGGGCATAATAAGCTACTTTAGCGTCTGTTTTTAGATTAATAATAAGGCAATTATTTACCGATCAAGAATAAAAATTATATTATAGTCATCTTATAAAGAGACTTGACGTTTAAAGGCTCTTGAAGATAAGTAAAAAAAACTGTACGATAAGTTAGTATAAATTGTCTGTGATGTGGCGATATAGAAAGACGAAGACCAAAGGGTCTCAAAAGTAAATATGATTATAATATTTGTTGAGGGGAACCATGGCAAGAACGAAAAATCAGCCAGCCAGCCTCGAGAGAATAAAATGTTATTAAATATAATACATCGATGACTGAGCGGTAAAAACATCTGTGATAAATAACGATGAATATTATAATTGAGAAATATATAAGTAATGAAGGAATTTAAGAACCTATGTATTTGATTACAGAAAAAAAACAACAACAAAATAAAGATAAGGTAATTAAAAAAATAATTAAAAAAAAAAAGAGATAAATAAATAAATTGACAAATAATTTAAGTTAAAGAATAGTACGTTTTATCACGCATGCACGGAATATGCCCAAAAACGCACGCCTTTGCGTGGCGGAATATAGGCGCACAGCGTTATTGAAAAAAATCGCAAAGGCGTGCGTTTTTATGGGCATATTCCGTGCATGCGTGATAAAAAAATAAATAAATAAAAGCAAGGCGAGAATGGGTGAAAAAAAAAATAGTTAATGCGTGTATGAGCGTGAAGTCTCAATATCCAAACAGGAGTGCAGTAAAAAGGTATAACTCTTAATTGAGCCGATTTAATAATATTGCAAATCTCGCTCAGAAATAGGCATATGCATATAAATGCAATGTATGTGCTGTAAATACATTGTATGTTATGTACATTATGTACAAACTCTGAAAAAAAAACGTGGAAAAAGATAAAAAAAATTTTTTTTATAAACTGGAAATTGAGAAGATTTGTGGGAAAAAAAGGCTATAATAGATGAAGACGAAGATTAACGAATTACAAGTATAGGCGCATCCACACATTTCGTGTGACAATTGTGTGAATCAAGAGTGTGTACGTAATATACGTAGATCATGCGGCGTTGAGTTAATAACGATAGAAAATAAAATAAAAAGTTATTACGAGTAAGAGGCGAGGAATAAATTATTGTGATGGTGTGGCCAAGAAGGGAGGATGAATGGGGGGGAGCAAGGAAAATTAAGAGCTGATAATTCTCTGCAAGAACAGTATTTAAGTTCCTATAAGTCAAGCTGCAGAGTAAGAAAGAGAGATAAGGCATGATAAAGAAGGAAGCTTAGTAATAGGGAAAGGGGAGAAAGGCACACGCATGTTATTGAATTTGTTTTTTGTTATTTTTTGCTATTTTGACGATTCGTGATAGAAAAATATGTAATGTTGCTCATCGTTATTTCTACCTAATCATCAAGGTAATTTTTCAAAAGAAAAAAAAAACTTTTACTATGTGGTATTTACATAGAATTTTCCATTTTTCCGCAAGTTAAGCGATAAATTTGATCCTTTGTATGAAAATATCAATGTTAAAGACTTGCTGAGTAATTAAATACTTTAGCTTTGTCAACGCTATATAAAATATACTAAGTAAATGTCTCTCGTATTCCATAAGTTTATAAACCAAGTCAAATCTCTAAGTTCAATTGTGCATGATTGCAAGAGATACTTATGTGTTATATATTCAACTCTCGTATTGCTTTTTGAAACAATATTTTATTCCGTTAGTGATTCCTAATTTTCATTTAATATTACATGTATTGCCAATTTAACTCATACATGTATAATTAAAAATACGAATTTATTATTCCAAATTCGTTCGCAAAATAAAAATAAAAAATTGATGAAAAAGAAAAAAAATGATTAATCACGTACTTATGTCCGTAAAATATACATAATACTTTATAAGAATATAATATTCACATAACAAACGCACACCGAAAAAGTTTTTTCTCAAGATCTTAAATTTGTATCTTTTATTTTATTATTTTTCTTCATATAAAAAAAATTTTTTTAATTTACAATATTAACACTTGTAAAATGCTGATTAATTTTTACATTCATAACAAATTTGATAAATTAAAATTGGAAAAATGCATACCTTAATACATTATATACTTGTAATGAATTTATTAACGGACATGCGACGTGATATTATGTACTATTTCGATATCACAAATTCATTTATATTATAACGTGTAAATATTAGTCATAATCTTGATAAATTCGAACTAGATCAAACTTCTTTTTTTTTTATCAATAAAATTTTATAATTTATAAGTAATTATTAATAACGTTATAGGAACATTTCAAAATTTTTTAGCACGCGGTAAGCTTTAATAAGTCTTCGAGTTATAAATGTGCTTAAATGTTACAAGGAATACTATTGTAATATTGAATTTATTTTCGATATATCTATTATATTTGGATGTTCAATACACATATACTTGAAATGTTGAACGTTTTCATTAATTTGATATACCCACGTAAACTTAATGTTGTCCTGAAATCTTATATTATTAAGCACGAAATAATTCTTTACATATTCAATTTAAAAAAAAAAATGTAATTTTTCTATTAACTTATTGTTACTAGCAGCAGTATATATGATTATTAATATAATAATAATAATATCAAAAAATGCCACATTTATAGTATATTTGTGCAGATAAAACAAGCATATGCCTGCAAAAAAAGATACGCGATGTGCGGGCCAGCAAGTGTCAAGAAGCTGTATAAGCACGTTGTAATATAATAGAGCAAGATTTTTTCTTCACATAAAATGTATAAAATTGGAAAAGAAAAAAAAAACAAAAAATTGTAAGTACCGAAAAGTACAGTAAATAAAAATATGAGAAGCAACCATTCTTCAATGTCTTTTTTTTTAATGTATTTATAAAAATTGAGAGGTCAAGAAACACTCTAAACAAAAAATGCTCTTTTTTACAATAAAAATAACGCGGGTTTCTGGTTCCATCCTTACGATCCACATCTTAACCGTACTCTCTTATAAGCCTTTTCTCATTTAAAAATTGCCCTTACTTACTCACCTCAACCGCATGTGATGATTTGATTTTGTAAAAAAATCATGTTTGCGACTCGCTTACCTCTCGTAAAATATCATGCATGCTTATCCGCAGTTTGATCATCAAGTCCTATATCTTAACTCGTGAGTGAGAAAATGTCAAATTTTGCTATTTCTGCATCGAAACATTTACAGTGCGCAAAGTGAACAATGTGATACCCCTAATAATTAAGAACAAAATCTGTCGATCTCCCCCGACTCCCGCACTTATAAGTCGCCCTCGTCGGCGCAGCTCCAAAACAAAAAATATATGCGCACGCGCAAGGTGTACTCTCTCTCTCTCTCTCTCTCTCTCTCTCTCTCAATTCCTGCTCCGTGCAGTGTTTGCTACTACCTGCAGTTTCGTTTTTATTTCACATGCGACGACAACGCGACGACCGCCGACGCGATTTCTAAATTGTAAAAAAAAGTGAAAAAGTGGTCTACGAGGAGGAGGAGGAGGAAATCGAGAAGGATGCAGACGCGGCAAAGCAAAGGCTCGTCTTGATGATGTTGCTGCGTATTTTCTATTGCATATATTAAGTGCATTTCCTCGTGCGGCATTGCGGGGCGGGCGGCTCTCTCACTCTTTCTCTCTCTCTCTCTCTCTCTCTGCCCGCCATTTTGAAACAAGATCCTATACACAGTGCAAATTCTCATCTTCGCCGAGCCGAATCGGCATCGCAGGTTCATCGTCCAGCAAGGTCAGCTTGAGAGGATATATATTCTCACTCGCACATCAAGTGTTTCCTATACACCCCTTCTCCCACCCCCCTTATAACCAAGCTGCAGTGGTTATAGCTGCGTGTAGTACACTGCACGGTGTGTACAGGGGGATCCTCTGGAGCGCGTGCGCATGTATAATAGCAATATAATATACGTTAAGAAGCCATCAGAAGCCAGCCCCCGGGTAACCCTGTATCCTATATATATATACCTATATGGGAAGAAAGCGAAGCGTGCCGGCTGAGCTGCCGGCAGAGTTTATAGAGAGCCACAGTCTCACGGTTGACCTATAGTGCTCAAGTGTCCACTGATGTTTCATGTATATACATACGATTAGATATATATCAGTTACAATCTTTCCTACAAGCTGAAACCAAAAAATCTGGCCTGCCTATTAAGTACTTGCAAGTATTGATGTACACGTATCTGCGTAAACCATCACACGCAGAACGGTAGAAGATGCTGATGAGCAGCCGACATCGGTGTTGACGTAGCTGTTGCTGCTGCTATTGCTTATATTTATAGTATAGAGCAGCACCAGCCAAGGGCCATATAATCGTTAACGCATAGGATATTGCTCTTTATACTTATTCCTTGATAGACTATATGCGTTGTATCAACAAAAGCAACATTGGAGTGCATCATGGTGATATAAACAATATTAAGACAGCCATCAAGTTAGTAAATAAACCCCCGGGCCAGGACTACTGGTATTGCCGCCGTTTACCTGCCTATACAGACACATACGTACTTACACACAATTAAACACACCTTTTTGAGGTTGTTGTCGTCGTCGTCGTCATCGTCGGCAGTGGTGTTGTCTCTTTCCAGCAGGTGTTCCATCGAACAGACTTGACATCAATTATTTCTGCAAGAGAGGTATGAATCGTTCACATTTTTAAAGCATATATCCACAACAATAATTGTACCCTAAATATTATACATATAAAAGCATAAATACATGTATAAATAGGTACCTATAATTATGCACTACAGAGTTATGAGATACCCATATAAACATGCACATGTGTAGGGTAGGTAGCTGATTAGAAAAGCGTTCACAGACGCGTGTACATATTATAAGCAATAGTTTGATTATTACGTATGCGGAAGTATCGCGCTTTCGGAGCTTATTCTAATTATCTCTTATACTACCTATATGATGTTCTGATTTTTTTGTTTCTCGCTTTTTTATTATAAATTGACATAATGAAAACAAAAATTTATTCTTTCTTATCAACATCAATTGTAATTTTTTAATAATAATGCGATAAGCAAAAAAATCGACATCAAGAGCAAAAACACGTATATTAGGTATATCGATAAGAAGGTCGGGTTTGATAAGATAAGGAAAGCAGAAGCATTGTCGTTTTATTTATTTATCTAATAAAAAGCAGCGATATATTCTAAATTTTGAGAGCTCAATACGCATTTATATACTAAAACTGCAAGATTTTAGGCTTGAAATAAGCTTGAAATAGATTGCAGGTAAGTGCGCATAAAACGGATAAACTAATAAGCGTCGTTTTTGGTTAAACGTCAAATTTTTATGGAAACTATAGAAAGAATCTAAAGATTGTCTTCTTCTCGTATAATAAACCGATCAGTTTATTCAGAGAGTGCCTGCAATGGTCTCCCAAGAACTCTTGATTATAAGCTTGTATGTACCGTTAGCATACGATATATAGGTATATATATACGGAGTTGGGCTTGGGTACGCGTAATTAGCGTTACACATATCAGGCTAATTCATCTTTCTATCAATTTAATTTTGTTTACAAGTACACTTAGTGGAAGTTACAACTGTCGCAGCCGTTTTTAAAATCCACCGCTTTTCTATGTAGTTGCTCATAGTCTACGAGGTTATAGTCCATATGTCCTTATAGTCCATATGTCCATACGTATATAATCATAAACTACAAGCAACTGCTTAGAAAAGCAGAGCATTTTGAAAACGACCACGACAGTTATAATTTCCACTAAGTGTACCTACTTGACTAATTACCTATGCAAATATTCAATTTCTTTAACAAAATATTGACGGCGCAACAGCTGCAACAACTCGTAATATAATAATAATAATAATAATATATTCTATAACTATTATATTGGCATAGGTACATACGTATGTACTCCTATATACAGCGTACGTCTTGTTGATGCGACTGCTGCGAATAAAAAAAATAAATAAATATGAAATAGACGACGAGGTTATGTGCTGTAGACCCCCCCCCCCCTATACATTCTCGAAAAGTAGTCGCTAATTCTTATCTCTTTGCTCAACGTAACATGTTTTTTTTAAGTGTAATTACTTGATTATCTCGTTAAAAGTGATTTTAATACTTACATTTTTGCACACGAGTAGTAACGTATAGAGAATAAAGTGGTGTCTGGGTATACCAAATAAAAATACTTGGCAGTTCCTTGATGTGCTCGTTTACGATCTGTAACTCGTCCGCTCCGCCGGCTGCACGTTTGGTCAATGCGTCGTGAATGCGACGACCTAATACTCTATTATACTTGAATAAACAAACAAACAAACAGCTGACTGACTGACTGGCTGGCTGCAGCTTGGGAAGATTATAGAGTTATACCTATAACAAGAACTACGTCTACTATAGTAGTGCTCATAAAGTTCCTTAAATATACTTATCATCAACTTGCTTGTAATTAGTCATAATTGTCTATCTAGTTGATATTGAAAAATGTCTAGTAGCTGATAAGGATAATGGCTTTTTTTTTATATAAGGCCGAGCAAAGAAGAGTAGCCTAATTACTGTTATCGTGGTGTTCCGCGGAGAAACGACGGTTCAGTTACAATTGTTCATGCTGATATAATTCCCCATATTTTACTGCTTTCATCTCGTATAGAAACGGGAAAAAATGTAAATTACTATTTTGCTATCTTCTAATAGTCCAG
Organism: Leptomastidea abnormis; assembly: GCA_030522805.1. Classification (NCBI taxonomy): domain Eukaryota; kingdom Metazoa; phylum Arthropoda; class Insecta; order Hymenoptera; family Encyrtidae; genus Leptomastidea; species Leptomastidea abnormis. The sequence continues at coordinate 43,079 of JAPYZE010000961.1, forward strand.
TTTTTCTGCTTCCAGGAAGGCATGGAAGCCATGGATTTGGACGGCGATGCTGTGGTCGATTTGAGCGTCGGGTAAATTTTCACTTGATATGCAAGCACATGTTCAATTTCTCAACTGATGTTCTAATTTAAAATTTCTTATATTTTCCAGAAGTAGCAGTAGAAGAGAATCTCCCGCTAACCCAGCTAATTCTCTTAATAATGCTCCCTTAGATTTTGGTGTTAATTATTCTACAACTAGTCCTAGTTTAGATAATAATATGCCTGAATCAAGGAATATTCAAAATTCATCTAGAGGAATTTTGGCCCCTAAGTCTGGAGATGACCGTAGATCTAGGCGTAATCTCAGACCTAGAACTGAAAGAAGCTATGCAGAAAGCCCTGATGAGCCAAGAATTAATGGCTATTTAAATGGAAATGCATCAGACAGTGATGAAGGTATTTAATAGTTTTTATTATGTTTATGTATATATAACTAATATTATTTTTAATATTACACTATTAATTCTATTTTCATGATTCACAGCTGAAATGCCACCTTTACCACCCATTAAAGAATTGACTTCTGATGAGTTGGCAGAGCGCGAAAGAAATTTTAAAAAATTTAAAGAAGAGCTTAGATTTGAAGAAATGAAATTAGTGCTTTTAAAAAAGTTAAGGCAGTCTCAGCAACTAAAAGAAAACATTGCAACAGTGCCAAAAGTTCCCAACAAATTACCACCACCATCGGTCACTTGCCAACCTATACCTTCTCACAAGTAAGCATTTTACTGCAGTATTTTGTTAAAATATCTTAACAATGATTTCATAAATATTTTGCTTTTCAGTAGTCACAGAACAGGAAAAGCTCCTCCACCTTTACTTAGAGGACAGCCTGCTCCAAGTAGGAGCAGTACGCTACATGCACCTCCACCAAACATGCTGTTACCCCCAACACCATTAAGAAGTTCACTTTCCAGTACTGGTATACCAAATATGGTAATACCACAGCCACCTCTTCCACGAGTAAGAAATACACCTAATGCACCTAGTGTACCTACTTATCATTCACCAGCTGATAGAACTGAAAGGTCTACAAAGGATCCCACACCATCTCCAGCACATCAGGTACAATCAAAAGTAAATTTTCCATTTTTGTTTATTATTTTAAATATTTTAATTGTAAGAACAATTGTGTTGGTATTAATAATTAGTAGTTTAATTTTTAATTCTATATTAAGATGTTTGTAATATTAAGTTAAAAGTTTATGTATCTTGTATTGATAAACAAGTAGTCAATCTTAACTCATTATTTAATAACTATTTATATGTACATGCAAATCAGCTTGTTGGATCTCAAGAAAACAAGCCTGCTGTGCAGTCTCTAAATGCATCTATAATTCCTGAGCAGGTATATTTGACTGAATCAAATTTGAAAATTTGACTAAATTTTTAACATTTGCTTTTACTTGGATGTTATTTTAAATTCCAATTTCATTAATTATAAAAAGAAATATGATTTTTTCAGATTGTACCTGATATTTTATGATTATCTTGAATTTGCATTTTATTTTTTACTTTATAGTTTTTTGTTATTTTCGTATTTGATTTATTTGATTTTAAAGCCGAGGCTCGCGGGTGTGCATCAGCGAGGCCTCTAGCTCATTTCGCTCATGTGCAAATTTCATGATAGGAGGATTTTTTAATATTAATTTTAGAATAGCAATTATATAAAAATTATATCAATAACGTTTATATAAATGTTATGCAAAAATTAATTTGAAAAAATCCTCCTATCATGAAATTCGCAAATCAGCAAAATGGACTGGAGGATTCTAGACTTTTAAATTCAAAATCAAGTTGACAAAACCAAGTGCACTAATATATCTTTTTTAATATTTTAGGATAGAAATCGCGAAGATTCTCAAACGCCCGCACAACGCCAGGCAGCTGCTAAACAAGCTCTTCGAAAGCAATTAGAAAAAACTCTACTACAAATACCACCTCCAAAACCCCCACCACCGGAAATGCACTTTGTACCAAGTCCATCTAATCCGGAATTTATTTATTTAGTTGGTCTGGAGCATGTTGTAGATTTCATCACAAAGGAGCCAGCTATTCCTCCTCCACCTGAACCATTTGAATGTACGCAATGTAAGACTGACTTTACACCCGTGTGGAAGTGGGAAAAACTAGCAAATAGTGGTAAAAAGGATAATCCACAAGGTCAACATGCAACATTTCAAAGGCCCACTGCAGGCAGGGATCCTCGTGTTATTTGTGAACACTGCGTGACTACCAACGTTAAGAAGGCACTAAAAGCTGAGCATACTAATCGGTACGTTAAATGATTATTCAGTAAATATTAGTACAAGAAGAAAGTAAACAGCGTTAATATATTATTGATCATTTTTAGGTTAAAGACTGCTTTTGTCAAGGCGTTGAAGCAAGAAAAAGAGATTGATGAAAGATTAGCTCAAGCTGCGTGTCCAAGTCCAGATCCGCCGGTTCCAAAGCCAGCTCCAAAAGCACCCACTCCAACGAGAAGAGTTGCAACTCCTCCAGCGCCTACACCTCAGGTGCAAGTGCAGGCGCCACCACCAGTACCCACGCCACCAACTCCAAAACTTCAAGACCATCACTTTGCAAAACTAGCTGAATCGAACAAATTCCCTCATCATGCAACCGTTGCTCTTCAACAGCAACTACTTCAGCGTAAGTGTTATTTGAACTAATTTTTTTGTTTGAAAAAAAAAAATGAAAATAATTATAATACAATAATTAGAAAGAAAAAATTAAAATACGACATTTAATATTCTTTTTATGATTTACGTTATAACACTTAATTTTATAATTCCAGAATTTGTTAAGAATCCTGTAGCTGGATTTTCACCTCATCAATCTTTGCAATCGCATATTATGCCGCCTATCAATCCATTACTTTATTCTTATCAGTTGGCAATGGCACAAGCCGCCTCTAGTAGCAAAGATCTTGCCGAAATACAGCGTATTCAACGCCAGTATTTGCTTGACATGATTCCTTCGCAGGTGTCTCAGAGTCAGGGTAATCAGGCCCCATCTCGAGTTCACCCGCACAACTGGAAAACGTAACCAGGTCTTTATTAGTTTCAGAATAAAATCGACTTTATGAAGGGTAATATAAAGTCAATATGGATTTGTGCTTCAAGTAGGCTGAGCCTTTGTTTGTCGCAGAACAAACGAAAAAAAAGACGTTCTCTAGTTCTAATTATTTGAGCAAGTGTTTTCATTTGAAAATAGCAAATTTATTGCAACTTTTGCATATAATTTTAATTGTAATCTGCTTTTCTTAAAGCAGTGAAAAGTAGCATGTTGTCATGTTCAGTGATAAAATCTTTTGTATTTTTTAGTTGAATCAAAAGGAACACAATACACATAAAATACTTTATTTGACACGGCTTCTTACAGCGATGTTTTATTTAAAAAGAAAAACAATAAAAAAAGTGTTGACTTCATTTTTCAAAGACAAAATAAGTGGAAGTGAATAATGTGTGATATGAGTGTATTTGAATATATCTCAATAATTGTAACATCGCATTAAAAAAAGTTTGAATATTAGAAAGATAGTTAATGTATTATATTAATTGGTTAAACAGTTAAATCAATTGAACAATACATGTAATAATTGCAAAAACCGAACTAACACTTGTAGCTAACGAATTTTTCGTATATAATAATGTGTTGGTATAAATAAATGGATATTCTTTACTTCTTGTTGTCTGACTTGAAGCAACGGACAATTACACTTGTATTCTGTGTATGTCTAACAGTTTACGATAAATTCAAACTTTTTTTCAACCAAGATTAATAGATATAAGTGATTGTATTCAAGAGTAAAGTTTTAAATTTATTCTCTACAAGCCGTAAAGAACGATTGTGTCGCAGGTACATACATTCATAAGACATCTTAATTATTTCTGAAATTTTAGATACAAAAATTTTTGGAAATATCTCAATAAGCGTAAAATCTGCAAAATCACTGCAAATAAATGAACAGTGTTTAAACCGTTACTTCTGAAAAAGATTGCTTAAAAATCAATGCACTAATTATACATACATATAGAGTTTACAAAGTACAGATTTTTTATTTGTACTTTATTTACTTTTACGTTCTATTGATATATTGATATAATTATTACTATCAATACTGCAAAATGGATTTTTTTAGATGTTACTTGATTCTATTCAATCACGTGTGTTATTGTCTTTTTGCTCTGGTCAAGCATTTTATTTGTAAACAGGAATTTTCTCGACTGGCTGTGTCTGACCGCATTTCGTCATACCTTTCGCCACTGGTAACTCATTTATCAAGTAATAAATAAATCATCTATAATAATGATAATTCAATACACATATAACAGAAAGTGAATAAATTTGATTTTAAACAGTGTAACTGTCTCTCTTACAACTAAGCAATATTTGTTCAAAATAAATCTTAATTGAAATACAGTTAATATAAGATCGAAAATAAAATAAGACTACAATTATTACATGAATCTCTGTGTTTTGTACATACAGTAGTATTGAGTGTGCTGAATGGAGCATGAATGAAATACACTAGAAAATACAAGTGTGAATTACGTGTTTCAGTAAAATATTTTAAAAAATTGGAAAAATATATACACAAGTTCTAGTGCAAGAATTTATAAATATTTACAAATGGTAAAAAAGCAAGTTTTTATTTTTTTCAAAAACTCGCTTTTATTTTAAGACTTAATATAAATCTAAGAAATAATTATTTTTTAATTTTTTTTTTCTTTTTTTTTAAATTTTCTGTTAAACTATTACATTGATTATTATTATTGGTGAAAATCTTAAATGAAATTACAAAATATAGTTTATGTTAACATAAATAATGACTTATTGATGTGCTAAAAATCATAAAACATTTATTTATGATAAGAAATTAATAATTGTAAAATAGAATTATGCGCAAGAAAAATAAAAATTAAATTGTTTTAATTTAAATAGTAATCTTTTTTTTTCAAAACATTTCATCGCATATTATAGCAGTTTTTTAACACAGCATTGACTTTCTTTTTACTCTAAAAATTTCTGGCGGCTTCGCGGTTATTCGATAAGAACCGTAAATATAAGTCGTAAGCGTTAAATTACCAAAAGTGAGTTTGTTTATTTGTTTATTTATTTGTTAAATGGTCAAAATTAGACGAACAATGAATATATATTACTTCGTATGTACATGAAAGCATTAATTTCAGTTCTTGACATATCACCTTATTAAATTGACAAAAAAAAAATTTTTTTACATTATAGAATATGTGAAATTTTTGCACAGAGTCTGAAATCATAAGATCACTTGAATATAATGAAAGCTTGACATAGCTCGCACTTATATTTGTGTTAGTGTGTGATCAAGGTTTACGTATATACCTACACGGTGTATGGCTTTGCGCGCTGAATGTCAATGTGCTTTCTCAAGCGTGCATAATCATCGAATAAAGAGAATCATTTGAAAGTTGTTTAAAAAGCTATAGAGCTATGCGCGGCAGCTACATTTAGAAATCTCGTAAGCCGCGCTGCTTTAACTTTGCGGAATAAATTAGAATTTATTCGGAAGCATAAATATACGGGCGTGCCAGGACACAACATATTATGCAGTGCATACTACTCGATTAAAGTGTTATTCGTCATTCCAGCTTCTTGCGATGCACTTGTGTGCCTGCGTATATCCCTGTGCAAACGAGCGAGCAAGTGCATGCACCTCTAATTCGATGTACATAAAAATTATTATATATCTTTTAAGTGAGAGCGAGAAAGATAAAAAAAAAGAAGTTGGGTGAAAGGTATGGAAGGAACGAAATTTATAGCGCTGTAAATATTTTTCGGCGAAATTTTTTATGTATGTGTACGTATAAAAAAAAAGTGTATGTACGTTGTTCCCGCTGCAGCAGCACGTCTTTGCGTTTTACGAATCACAATTTTTGTACGGTTCATAATATATATGCTGAAGGTTTAAAGGAGAGTCTTGTTTATAAGTTAATACGGAATAAAATTAACAAGTGTATCGTCTATATTTTTTCTTAATTTGAAAAATCATTTGCAATACCTATACACAACAACAGTCACTCAAAAAGATTTATTATAAATATAGGTATATAATTGCCTTTTCCCGTCGACGGTCGTTTGGTCATTCACAGAAAGCGTCGTCGCGTAATGTATATAATTTCAGGGGCGTTCACCATTTATATAATTTGATGGCCAATAATATTTACATAACAGACTCTCGGGGAATCAAGAGATTATTTTTTTCTCATTCAGCTGGGTCAGACACTTTTTTAAGTGCTTGGCGCAAAAGGGAAAGAGGGGTGGCTGATCGCAAGTACGACAGGCTGCGGCCAAGTGCGAGCAACATTTTAAACTTTCACGACAGCAGGACGCCCAAAGCTCTGGGCCGGTTTTCGAGCAGTTGTAGCAATAGCAGTCACCTGTATAAGAATATAAATTTATAATAATTATATTTTTATATATTATATCATTTATTATTGTTATTATTGTTACTGTTATTATCATAATTATTGCATTAATTTTGTAAATTGTTACAATTTTTAAATGCATTTTGCAAATGCATTTTCGAGTTATAAGAAACTAACGAGTTACAAGAGCCGATTAAATTATGTAAGCTGTTATAATAGGCAGGTATATATCTACCACACATACATGAAAAAGAGGAGTAGCCCGCAGTACATATACATTCGAGTATTAACACTCAACTTGAAAATAATTTCTTTAAATTTCATTTTACAAGGCGATCGATAATTCTTTGTCAAGTGTTTGGATTAAGTGTAAGATTGAATCAAGAGCTTGTAGCGGATTAATAATGCTTACAAAATAGAGCGGAATAGAAGAAAAAAGGTAGTGTTAGTGAAGTCGCGAGAGGTGCCGTAAGAGACACGAAAAAAAACTGGCTAGTCTAGGATATCCTTATCTGTGAAATCGAGAGATCGGTGTAGGTGTAGGTGTATACAGCTTTATGTGCATCTGCAGATTAGAATCTCTGATGTTTAGCATCCTATGCGGATTGAGTCTAAGTCGCGGAAGAGGATAGAAGGATGGGGGAGGGAGGGGCAAGCGCACACTAATGGAATTCGATGGAGCTGGATGTAAAAATACGTATTGTGTAAATTAAAAACCAAAAGTTACACTTATTAGTAATTGACAATCATCATCATCATCGTCATCATTACTTACCTCGGGGACAATCTACAGATCGACGCGCCTCGGCACGCCTGCATTCCAGACCCTCCTCTCCAGCTGGGCAGCTTAATGATGATGATTCCAATATTTCCTCCTTCTGCTGCTGTTTTTGCTTTAAATTTTCCTCCTTGTCAAATATGGCATTGATCTGAAATTTAATCGAAATTCCATTCTACACCACACCAACATTATAATCCTTTCTTAATACATATATTTATTAAAATATATAATTCTATTAGTAATACATAATAATGAAATGCATTTGATCATAGCACATTTATATTAGGTACTTATTGTTAACTTAACATATCAGCTTATAATCGATTTGGAAAATTTTATTTTTAGCTTTATTTTTTAAATTTTGATCTATCCAGTTGACAGATACTTGTAAAACTTGAATAAGATTAATTATAAGGACAAATCTTGGGACAAATTATAAAATAATTGTAATAATAATAAATAAATAAATACCTGATTGAAAGCTCCAGGCTTGCTAAAGATTTTAACAAGCTTCGCTAGCCTGGCCTCAGTCGCATTATCACTCGCGTTCACGAGAATAGGATAATTCAGAAGCTGAAGAAAAAGAAGAAAGAGAATACATGGTAGATAAGCGAGAGTAAAGATGCTGAAGAAATGCCTGCTTTTTCTATTTGACATCTCTTATATTTCTCTCGCTCACTCTCTGCGGCTTCCTTTTCAAATTGCGACAATATAATTCTGTAATTTTTGACCAAGGCTATATAGATATGGGGGTAAAAAATGAAAAGGGTGGGCAATTGAGGGGGTGAGGAGGAAAAAGCTGTGCGATGATGATCCCTTTAGTCCAATACTTAATTTTCAAGTTTGAATCTGTTTTTTTTTTGTTTTAATAGCGCTGGAACAGTTATTAGCGCGGCCTTACATCCGCGCGCGCGAGACCAGCTCGGTGGGGTAATCGCAAAGCTACTAACTGCAGAGCACCTGAGCACCACTTTCAAAACTATATAGGTACCTATACTGCAACTGCAACTGCTGCTATGCTGCTGCAGTGCACGTCCAATAACAAGTGTGTATCCGATTAGCGCAAGCTGGCGGCTTTTTTGCGCGAATGCTACAGCTCTCTCTCTCTCTCTCTCTCTCTCTCTCTCTCTCTCTCTCTCTGTTGCTGCTTGCTGCTACTCGTGTTATATATAGCGGCGGATTAATCGACACACACATTCATCGTCACGCGCCATAGGATAGGCTGCTGCGAGACCGCATCAGCACGTCACTTTATACACGCTAAGTGAAAAGCTTTTGAATTTTTTAAAAAGTTATCAACTCGTTAATATATATTATTTTCTATTGTTTATTGTTTGAAGAAAGAGCTTGTGCAGCATAGTTTTATTTAAGGGATTCAGTGATTTTTAGCTATTTTTAACGATTACAGCGATTTTAAATCGCTCAAACGATTTCACCCAATTCACATCGATTTCACCGATTGCAATCGATTTTAAACAATTTCAACCGATTTTACAAGTGGAAAATCCCTTGGTCTTATTGCTTATGATTCAGGGGGATAAGTAGCGCTGGAGCAAAATTAATAAGGGAGTAAAATTGTAATCAAGAACATGTGCAGCCTTTAAAAAAAAAAAGCACTGTTTGAAATAGGCCCAATTCACAGAATAAATTAAACAAATTTTTTTTTTATAATCAGAAAAGAATTACGACAAATGAAATGAAAAAATTAGAATTTTATTATTTTCACGACGGCAAATGCTTGGTAAACATCACTTCATTTAATACATTTGTCATAAATAATTTACAGTTATATATTCAACTTGATTCGTATCTTTTAGAACTCTGATAATCACTTTATAGACTTGATTAATTTTCAAAATATAGTCTAGTACCTTTATCTTTTTCTTTTTTTTTTTTTTTTGCTATAAAAATGGTAATAAAACAAAACGTCACTTTTTTTCAAGTCAACGTTCAAAAAACTTAGTCGAATTGCTTGATATTTTTCGACAAATTGCGCTGTGAATTCTTACAAGAAATCAAGTAATGACACAGAAAAAAGTAGAAAGGGAGCAAATATGAAGGATTATAGTTTTGTTAAAAAGAGTCTTTACTGAATAATTATTTGTTTAAAGGTATTTTTTTTAATTTTATTATTTTTCTTTTTTTTCGAACTGCTCGTTATTACAGATTAAACATACGTTTTTCTCTAAATCTCGAATTGATAAAATTTGAAAATTACTCATCGAGACAAGAGTCTGAGAAAAAGTTTTGCTCTTTGATTCTCTTTTTTCTGGCATTTTACAAAAAAAAATCACTAGATCACTGCATTGTAACACAAAGAGTCATATTAGGTGTCACCTAGTTTCTTTTGTCAGTTTCTTTTATTTTTTATTTACTTGGTTAGGTAAAGGTAGCTGCGCCAACAAACGCCAGAAAGCAACTCACATACAAATACGACGCACTAACAAAATATACTTAACATATTATAAAAATTATCAGCGTGTGCGTTTTACGAGAAAGTTGATTACATTTTGGCGCTACGTTCAACTGACTTTACCTAGCTGGTTTTATTCTTGTCAAATACACTTATCAGTGTACTTGTTTAAAATGCACGTTCTTTTTTAATTTTTTTTTTTTTTTAATTTTTTTAATCAATTTTTTTTTGTTTTTTAGTTATTTTTCTTATTTTGGATCAGCTGTTGTTGCCCAGTGAAAACTGCCTTCTGTCACAACACATGTTAATACTTGTATGTAATAGTGGTTCACTCCGTTTATGTGAATGTGTCTGATCTTGATTTCATTTCCAACGCTTTGTTTTGCTTTATGCTTTTGCGTGGAAAGCCGTTTATTTGTTTAAATTTATTGTAAGACACCAAATTTAAGTAGCTATATTACTTATTCAATCGTGATTTAAAAAATGTTCCAAGTCATAAGAAATCTATCTTGTTTATAAAGACTATAGTCCTCTTTTAATAAAACTTGAATAATTTTGGAGTCAATTGGATTAAGTACTCCAGATTCGTTGTAACAATATTAAAGTGGTTATGTCAAAAATTGTAATAATTGATAAGTTTGTATTCCACTCAGACTCTCTCACATTCATAAATTTCTTCACGCTTTGATCAAATTGATTTAACAATTTGACATTATTTTATATTTCTAGATAAAAGTCAGCACAGCTGCTTGCAAGCAATCTCAAAGACTTGGACCATCAAAAAAAAGCGATTGAATATATAGATGAAAAGTAGTTCGCTGTATTAATATAGCACAAAAATCTCGTGCATCGGTGCCTATTTAATTTTGTGTTTGAGTTTTATTGCCGCGAGGCGCGTAATTCGGACGGTTACCGCCTCTTTGAGAGCCACGAAATTGGCTACCTCCTCCTCGATTGGGTCTATCCATGTTGCTCTTATCACCCGATCGAGGTCCAGCTGGCCGGGATTGGTTGCTAGTCGATCTTTTGAAATTACTATTGTAGCCACCGTTATTTCCGTCACCATTGTTGCTATTCCAGTTACGTTGATAGCCATTTTGGTAATTACTTCCATCGTTGCTGCGATAATACGAATCTGCGCAAACATATACAAATTAGAACAATTATTAAATTTGATTGATTTTAGTGATTTAAACGTGCAATCAACTCACTTCTGCCGTTTTGTTGATAATTTCCTCGAGGTCTACTGTTAAAACCATTAGAGTTGCCTCGTCGACCACCACGTCCTCGGAAGCTGCTTCGCGACTGATCACCCCAGGCTTGTGACTTTTGTAAATCCTGACAGGACTGTTGCGTCTGATCTTGACTCCAATCTCCAACAGTATTTTCAGTTGCATCGCCCCAATCTGAAGTACTTGTACTTTGCCCTATATCACCCTCTCCTACACCAATCTCATTTCCACTTTTTTCCAAACTTCCCTATACGTTGATAAAAACATAAATTTTATAATTAATTAATACTTAAAATATTACATATTAGTTTATTTTAATAACAATGTAGTATTCTTACGTGAGTTCCTTCGTTTTGTGCTCCCAAAGAGTCTTGTTGAATTTGCTCATAAGCATGAGTCTGTTGCTGAGGAAAACCGCTTTGATTTTGTTGATTGAATTGTATAGCTTGATGAGATGATGGCATAGGTATCGGAGGCGGAGGGTTAGCATTTCCAAATGTTGCCAAGTGTGAAATTTCCGGTGACTGATATATGACCTGGTGATAAAATATAAAAATTTTAGTTTTAGAGTATAGGATAATATATCATAAAGTTATTTTAAAAATATTCAAATTACCGGTGTTGGAACAACATGTGGGGCAGCAAACGTCTGATTTGTAAATGTTTGGGTAGGAATAGGAGCATTTGAAGTAACGGTAGCAGCGACAACAATTGGTGCTGCAGGAATGTGAGAAATTACAGTTGGAGTCTGTGAAGCTCCAGTTGTTTCTGGCTGATCAAGCTCAGAGTCTTGTAAAAAGCAAAAGTTAGGAGCTGGACCAATGACATCATTAATCCTAGAAGCTTGGGCTGGCGTCGGTAAAGTCTGCGGCTGTTGTGGGGTTTGCTGCAAGGCTGATGAAACTTGCTGAGGAATCTGTTGTTGCAGAGGTTGTGGTTGGTGCGCCAAGTGGGGTATAGGAGCTAGGGGGAAAACGTTCATGTAAGGATCTTCAGCAGCAACAGGTATAGGAGTGAAGGTACCTCCTATAACAGGAATACCACTCAATGGAAGCGTAACAGGAGCTACAGCAGCTGGCAAAGTCTCTGTAAGAGATTGCGTAAATTCTTTAGAAGAGGCCTCTTTCTGAATGTCATAAGCCCTATCCATATTGATTTGCTCCAAGTTTTGATCTACAGCTTCCGTGGTGTGTGAATCAGCAGCCTTGGTGGCAAAATACTATATAGTTATTAAAAAAAAAAAAATAAATAAATAAACAAACAATCAAGTATTAAATGTTCCTCATCTTGACTGGAATAAAAATACAATCAACTTACCTCATCGATAACTTCTTCAACTACAGGTTGCGCGCTATTATTATGGAAATAACCACACTGGGTAATCGAGGTGATGATTTCCTTGAGTTTGGCATAGGTAGTGCCAACAACTTCACGCTGCTTACCGTCAACAATGAGAATATAGTGTTCTGCAACTTTTTGCACCTGCTGAGGAAAGTTAAGATCGTTCGCATGCTTGTCGTGTTTAAGCATCAACTCATTATACAAGGCGTTGAGAAACTCGAGATCTTCTTGGACTAGTTTGGTCGCGCCATTGTTGCCATTGAGAAAGTCCTCGTGCACCGCTGAATTGCTCATATTTATGAGCGCGTCCTGTATTATCAGCACTTCCCGAACCTGGAGAAGTAGATCAAGCCAAAATCAGTGAAACAAAAGTCATATAATTTAAATTAATATAAGTTGATTTGAGAGCTGTTGAGGAGCAGAGACAAACGCAAAAATGAGAGAGAGAGAGATTAAAAAGCATGTCAACTACGTGATGAATCGTGAGGATCGACACGTTGCTTGATAAAAATTGTCCGTAAGAAAAAAAAATAAATAAATAAAAGAAAAAACTCAAGGTTTGAAGAAGCAGGGTGCTGATGTGACATGTGATCGGTGACATTGGTCAGTTAACATTGGAGAAGGAGGTGGGGTAAGGTGTTTGCATGTATTCATATATCTATACAGATAGAGTTTATATGTTTTACCTTAGCAATGTCCTGCTGCATGCGCTCAAGCGCCTCCTTACGCGCAAGCTTCTTCTGCTGCTTGGCTGCATCATTGGCTATGCCGACTATTTGCTTGTACAGGTCGCGCGTGATGTCCAGCGTCTGCTTTACCTCATCGTACTTGGCGACGGCCGTTTTTTGCTCGCTTTCGAGCTCGCCGCCTTTCTTGACGACATCCCGGTATGTTTCTAGCCTTGCCTGCAGCAATCCATGAATGATATGTATGTATATTCACAAAGATGATGAAAAATTTTGTAAAAAAAAGAGAGACCAGTTCGAGGAGTAGGAGGAGGAGGTCAACAAGGCAGGACAGGTCAACGAAGAGCGAAAAAAGCTGAACTAGGATAACAAGTCCATACGTTGGTAGTGAGTTGAGCAAGGGGGGAGGGGGTGGGGTAGAGGAGGCATGGCTGCCTGGCTAGTACACGGCGGAGGCAGCGTTAACGGGAGTCCGTCCGGGCTACCCCCGGCTTGGTGGAGAGCACATGGCCGAGCCGCGAGCGCCTGGCAATGCCGGAACATGGCGGAGCAAGCAGAGCAACGCGCGAGATCAGCCGTCGAGAAATGAGAATAAAAATGAGCGTGGATCGACGCTGCTACAGCTGCTGTAGGCACTGTTGCTCCTGCTGTTTTTTAGGAAAAACGTAGAAGGAGGTGGGAGGGAGAAGGGTGTCCATTGTAAAAAGAATACTTGGATGCAGGAGATCGGCTGCCAAACGTGACTATGCACGGAGGGAGGGGTTAGAGCGGCCGAACACACGAGGCCGTGAAGAGAGAGAGAGAGAGAGAGAGAGAGAGAGATGAAGAAGACCAAGATTATACATCGCGTTTTCTTGGTGTTGTTGCTCCAGGGGCTAGACACATACACACACACTCACACACACATACAGAATCCATCGATTTGTGACTCACCTTGCGCTTTTCGAGGTTTCGAATTTTATGCTCTACGACGATGATAGCTTGTCGAATTGGATCCACAGCCTCCGTAGAGGCCTGTTTCTCTAGCTTTGGATTGACAGAAGGCATCCTTCACGGGCAACAAACGCGAACTGAGAGAGGGCAGAGGGCCTCAGTTCTGCCTGACTGCCGTTGCGCGCTGCGGCTGCGAAGCTCTGCTGCTATATAGTGCTACTAGCGCCGCCCCCCCTCCCCCCTCCTTTCGCCCTCGTGCCCTGGGGCTGGATATCCTTTATCTAGAGCTACAAAAATGACGAGTGGAACCACACACTATAGTCAGCTTGAAATCAGCTATTTCATCAGATTTCCGCAAAATTGAAATGCTTAATAAGGATGAAATAACTTGCATAATTAATATTATAAATATACATGCCGTTGGTCGACAAGCAACAGCGGTAAGCGGCAACCCATTACACAGCATAGTAATGTTATAAAAAACATGCAGCGGTGCATATTGGAAGAAGATTACAAGATTACAACACAAATTTAAAAAACCAATATTATGCAGTCTACGATATATGCTATGGTGCTGCTGCTGTTTTTCCGTAACGTCATGATGAATGATGAGATCTCTAATGAGAGAGAAAGAGAAAGCTGAACTGTTCTGGGTTACCGCTAGGTGGCTTTTCACAAAATTTGATTTCTCGCAAGCGTCAGAAGATCTCTCCAGTTCATATATAAAAAAAAAAAAGTAGTCAAAAAAAATTTATTAACAAATTATTATAAACTGACTAAATTATTATTTATCGGCTTGAAAAAATTTTAATCATATTATTAGACCAATTCTAAGCAAAAAAGATCTCTTGTAATTTTTTCATAAAATGCTTACTTTTTGCAGAAGAATACCACAAAGTTTCATATAATACATTATAATCTATATCTATATCTATCGTTAAATAGGAAATTTCGTGAATTTTTATATAATATTTTTCAAAATATCAGAGTTTTCCGACAATTTTAATTACTTTAGAATTGTCGGAAAACTCCAATATTTTATCAAATAGGTATGTCAACGACGAATTCTGCAAAATAAGAATTGGTATTGACTACAGTTTGAGGTTAGGTCTGAGGCATGCCCTTTAACGCATGCTGCTGTAACTTACTCCCCTCTCTAAATCTACGTGAGTTGCATACACGCTGCAGTGCATAAGGTCATTATTTAATTTATATAAAATTGTTTTTCACTTGGCAATTCAATATTATTCAAGCTATTGCATTTCAATTTAGCGGAAAAATAATTCAACAACTGATATCAAGTTGGTTGCTGTATGGTTCCACTCATCCTTCTTGTAGCTCTCTCCCCAGGCAAATGTAAGGAGAATAGATATTATATACAGCAGCAAAATAAGTAAGAGCAAGAAGAATAGAAAATCATGATTATGCTGTTACAAGTCAGACAGGTGCTCGGCTCGTGGTAGGATATATAATACTTGCGCATCTTCCTCGTACAGAATATACCTATCAGCATTTTTTACGATTCAAGTATTGACCAAGTATTGACATTCTCAGAGAGCAAGTTACATGGGTGTATAACCTTAAATTCTGCAGTTTCTGCTGCTGTTGTTGCTTGCTATAGGTATACATATACTTTCTACTTCCGTCTTTCATTCAATTTGCCCTTCATGTTATTGGCATGAATTTTTGATAATGTAAGAATCATGATTCATTTCTTAAAGCTTAATTTATCAAGCCGAGTACTTGACGCCGCTAATTTGTTTTTCACTATCAAACGTCTAAAGCCGATTTTAACGATCTTACAAATCAAATTGGACTTGTTAATAACAACTCGTGATTTTACACACCTTGTTTCTGATTCTGTGTAACGTCTTTGAATGCATTTGATTACGATGCATAATGAAAAATGTTCATAATAGTTTACTTACTTGAATTTGAATTTTTATAGATATACATAGGGTAGTAATGCCCAACAAAATCCAGTGAGATGCATAGGGATGACAAGCAACATGATTGCATATTGTTGTTAAAAATAAGGATCAATTTTAATTTTGAGAACAAAACAGTGCCATCAACTCGAAAACTTGATCATGACTGCTGTGGAAGCAACACCATTTATTCGCACCATAGAGTGGGATATGATGGACAAGACCAAATTTTTTCCACTGAGCATGTTGTCAACTTTTTCAGTAAGATGTTGTCTTTATCCACTTACAGTTATCAAGACTCGTCTTCAGATTCAGAGGAGAAGCCACATGTATACAGGTGTGAAGATTTTTTCCTTGAATTATATTTGCTTATTTACTCGACACAATTACGGTTTCTTTGGCGACATGTTTTTAAGCTAGATTTTGTTGTCTCTATGCATCCAGTCGGGGAGGTATGCTCTCCAGGATACCAATCCCTGTGGATGTACCTGTAGATACACTGATAGCTGAGATGATGGACGGAGCAAAGCTCCCCTGGTCATTTCTTTGATTAATTGCATCATCCACCGTATATGTCAAGTTCTTCCTATAGTCCTTCTTTTATCTTACTCTGAAATCGTGTCGCCAAAGAAACCATAATCTCCCACTTACTTTTTTCTGACTCCATTTTTACTAATTTTTAGGTATGATAGATGCTTATCGAAAAATTTACAAACTAGAGGGTTTTGCTGGATTATATCGTGGATTCTGGATCAGCTCAATTCAAATTGTGTCGGGAGTATTTTATGTTTCCACTTACGAAGGTGTGAGACATTTATTGAATCATGAACCTGTTACCGCACAGCTTGATTCTCGAATAAAAGCTCTTATTGGTGGAGGAGCAGCTAGTGTTGTTGGTCAAACCATAGTTGTTCCATTTGATGTATTGAGTCAACATTTAATGGTGCTTGGTGTAAGTTTCAAGCATGGAAAGCTAGCCATTGATAAGGTAATCAAATATTTTTTATTTATTCATTTTCGTTATCAGTAAATCTAAATACTCTTGCTTGCTTCTAGACGAGCATGAATCCTCTGGGAATAGATTTGGATTCCAAAAAAACCAATACCCAACTTTCTACAGAAATAGTAAGATTAATTTATCAAAGAGATGGTTTTCGTGGATTTTATAGAGGCTATGTAGCTTCTTTATGTGCCTACGTTCCTAATAGTGCACTATGGTGGGGATTGTACACCACTTACCAAGGTTAATATTGCCATTATTAACATGATAATTACCATTTTCAAGTTCATGCTAATATGTTTTAATCTTCATGTCCATTGACAGACGAGTTGCTGAGGATCCTTCCAGACTGGGTATCGCTTTTATTAATCCAGTCCATTGCAGGAACGTTGGGTGGTTTCACGACAACGATAATAACAAATCCATTAGACGTTGTTCGTGCCAGGCTACAAGTGCAAAGACTGGATAGTATGTACAATGCATTCAGAGTACTCTGGCTTGAAGAGGGCTTGCGTATGTTTACTAAAGGTTTATCTGCGCGTTTAGTGCAATCTGCATGCTTTAGTTTTTCAATAATTTTAGGATATGAGACAATTAAAAGAGTCAGCATTCATGAAGAGTATAAGAGTTATGTAAGATGGTAATTTTACTCTGAGCTTATTTGTGCAAATGCTTGTACATAAAAATATAGAGCAAATTTTATGGTCATTTTTGCAGTAAAATACATTATCAGAGTATCATTCCAGTTAAAATTTTATTTATCAAATTGACATTATATAATCAACTTGATCAATTCTAAATAAGATTGTTATCTAGTGTACAGTCAAATATATTATTATCAAACTTTTTAATAACAATTTGTCTTAATCATTACAATTGAGTAATGTATTCTTTAGATGCATCTACGATTTAACTATGTAAATATTACATATGTTTATATGTATCATACATGTAATTAAAAATACAAGTGTTTATTTATACATATATTTATATTTATGTTTGGCGTTTATTTTATGTCAATATTGAGTTATTAATTTACCATCAAAATCAATTTGAGAAAAAAAATTTTTTAACTGAAAAGGTAAATCTTTAATCAAGATTTTTAATTTGTATCTATAATCAGGCAAAATTTAATATAAATTAAACATAAAACATGATAGTTGAAAATGGTGTATTTTATTTTTTTACAATTAGATGCCAAAAAAATAAAAATAATTTGAACATTTATGTATAGCAAGTTTGTTAACTGTTTGAAATATAAATTTGTATGTAAGGCAATATTTATAAACGTTTTTTAATCAAGTGTGATTGTTGTAATAATATATATATGTACTTTGTTAAAAATCAAGAAATATAAAAATTCATACACTTGAATTTTCTAAGTTGCATGTCTACGTTGAATTGCATATCATATTATCAAATATAAGTAAAATAAAAGCATCATGGACAATTTTTATCAAGAAAAACAATTTTATCAATTACTTGTTGATGTGGAAGTTGTAGGAGTTAAGAGGAGCACGGATCATCATCAAGCCAATATAATTCTCATAAATTTTTTATTTCAAAAAATACCGTTAGGTAATACCGTATAATATTATTTGTCGCTTTATAGATACATTTTTAATATTTCACATACTTTTATTGGAAAAACTTTTTCTCGCATTTATGATCGCTCGTTAAGGACCATTATTATGTATTTGAATCCTGTGTTATTTTAAATAATTTTTTTTTCAAGTTGATTTACACGGTATCAGTTTTTTTAATGATCGTAGACATTTTTTAATGTACATTTAAAATTTGATTTACAATATAATGAATAGTGTATTGAAAGCAAATCAATCAACAACGGTATAATGTGTAGAAATCAACTAGCAAGTACATTCTTTTTGCAATTCATCAGTTTTAAAATTATAAAATTTATATATTCTCCCAACACGCAAAAAAAAAATTATTGATTACTTTTTTTTTAAATTTATAATTTATCATTCATTCTCTACATTTAATATACATATATTTAACAACAAATAATGATAATCATTGTAACAATATTTTTAAAAAATTTCAAGTAAACAATTATCTTGCAATTAGTAAAATGCTAGGAAAATGCGCTTCTTGTAATACGAAACTATATACAATTATTTTTCTGCTATATAAATAGAATTATAAAAAAAGGAAAAAAAAGTAATCATTAAAAATAAAGCTCATAAATAACAGAAAAAAGCAATGATAAACAATAATAGTGATTTTTATAATAAGAGCGTAAAATAGGACTTTTTTTGTCCAAGTGATAGATTTTCGTCATTATCGGTGTGCTAGTTTAGCGTCGAACGCGGCGCTCACAATACTGGCACAAAAAATGTATTCAAGCCTTATGTGACAAAAATGAATGTTTTTTTCTAATTTTAGTACATACTAATTCACAAGCATACTTTGCATTAAAATCTTGATCAAGTTTAATTTTAAGAACTTTTGTATTCCAAATTATAAATATTATTTATAATGTGAATACTTTGACCATTGTTCTGATTTCGAGTCGCTTACATAAGGCATAACAATAAAGGTACTGTAACAACTCAAAATTTTCTATATTAAGTATCTGAATACATTACAACTTGATATATTCAAAATCTTAATGGCAAGTAACACCATCTATCAAATTTACAAGATTTTTATTGAGATGTTACATAATTTTTTAATTATATAAAGTATTTTTTAAATTTATTACTGACTAGATATACTTGAACAGAAATAACACGAAATTTTCTGTTAAAATGAAAAACAAAAAATTTAATTGTTCAAGGCCAATCAATATTAATTTCAAGTTGTTATAGTATTATTCATATGGTGTTAATATAAAACTACACGTCTTTTGTTTGCATGAACTTTCTATACTACAATAATTATGTAAATAAACACACACAGAGAAAAAGAACTTGATTTTTAATCGAATTATGAATCAATATAGAATAAATTTTTTTTCTTTTTTTTATATTATTTACTTGAACCCTGCTGACTTAAACTTTGATCAAGTTTAAAATAAAATTATACCAGGAAATTGACAGTTACATTGTATAATAAATTTTAAAAATATACAGGTCAAAAAGTTGTTTGTTGATAATTTAGCAAAACGTAACCACTAAACCACTTACAATAGAATTAAAACTAATGTATTTATATACATTAAGTATATAATCAAGATTTAGATCTTACATTTAACAAATGTTTTTTTTTCTGTGTGCATAAAACTTTCACACATGAATGCATAATTTTTTTTAATTCCTAACTACTAGCTATGCAACCAAGTCACACTATAATCTCTCCAATTTCTCATTTGTTGAATTGCAAGATCAAGCTTCAAACCAATCAAGTTTAAAATATCTTGGTTTCACATCTGGCTATACTTGGTTTATCACATGATTTTAGGTAAATAATAATATAGCTATCTTGATTACAAATTACAAATCATAGTACGCAATTTGAATATCTTGTGTTAAAAAATGCGACTTGAAAGCAAATCACAAATATTTTTGATATTATACTTACTGGTTTAGCTATTTTGGAACTAAAATACTAGAATCTTGCATGCCACATCAGTTATAGGTATACAAAGCAATGATCTTGCCTTAAAAAAGAAAATGTTTGTAACATAAGCTCAGAATTTTTTGATGCTACAAGAGCACGACAGATAAATAGAGAGAGAAAGAGAGAGAGATAGAGATAGAAATAGAGTCAAGTAAGATAATGGAATGACAGACAGAGTACCAACATTCGTTTAAATGGCGAATAAAGATTTGTCTTTCTTATCTTTGCCAGTCTGTCGTTCGACTGTGGTGCTACTAGGATTAGGACTGCTACCAACAGCTGCCACAGAGCTCTGGTTACCACCTGACATTTCGCTTGCGACCGCGGCTGTGCGCTCCGCCAAAAAGCGCTCAAACTCTGATGACGTGAGCGTCTTATCCGCCTGAAAAATTATCAAGAAAAAACGTTCAATTCAACTGCATCAGGAGTCGCTTGTAGCATAACTTGAGCTATACCTACCGCCAAGTTTTTCGAGGAATCCATTTGATCGTCGTCATCGTTTGACTGTCTGTAAATCAAATATAAATTGTCATGGTTTATCATTTTTTCTATCATGCAAATTTCTAGATAAGGAGATTAGACCCAAGTATACGGATAATCGTTCAATATATCAAGTGACATCTCGTTCATAGCAAGCTCGATATCAAGTTCGACACTTGCTGCGAAATTAGTGGCTTTTATGCTTGTCGATTAGCCGTCGATGCACGGTGTTCGTACATCAGTATAGGTATACCTTTTGCAAATCAATAGATATTGTAATGTAACTTGCCTTTTCTTAGAGGCGGTGGCTGTAGCGGCAGCATCGAAGCTAGCAGTCCGGGCCTGAGCAAACGCATCAAATTCGTCCTTCTCGCCATCCTTCCGTCGGGACTTGTCATCGAAGCCGAGGCCTTCCAAAGCTGCAAGCAGAAATCAAGATACATCCTAGCTTTTATTTCTATGCAATAGGGCTCATCAGTAATGAATTACATGCATCATCCATTAGAGAGTGAAAGAGATCGCGAGCCTGGCTGACTTTGACTCGAATGGCCGCGATTACTTACTCAAGTCGGCTAGGCGCTTGTCGTCGATAGGCAGAGCAACGGCACCGGCGGTCTCGGTTTCGTCATCTGACAGGTCAATGAGCGAATCGCCAGCTTCGAGTTTCTTTGCAAGGGCAGCGGCACTGGAGGGTCCGTTAGCTCCAGCCAGAGCGGCGGGGACGGGACCGATCGCCTGAGCGACCAGGGCACTCGCGGCTGGGGCCTGCTTGTTTTTTGTGAAGCGGCTGTAGCGCAGGAACAGGTTGTTCATTTCGTCGTTGATCTGCAGCAGCTCAGCGGTCAGCTCGTCGTGCGCGAGCTTGCCGATCAAATCGACTACGCGCTCCTGCATCGCCTTGCAAGTGTTGTGCAACTCCTGCGAATATGAGATATGCATATATATATATATATAGGCACATGCTTGGCATGAATTAGACAGACACACACACGCGCGCGCGCAAATCGGTCAAGTTGCTCATGCGTATCCACATAGATGTATCGAGGCAAGCAAGATGATCGCGAGAAATACAGTTTTGAAAGTCAAATAGATCATGCAATGCAATTGAAAATTTTTTAATAACACGAGCCTCATATATGTATTAGATCGAGGTGAAATGATATGAAAGCATCTACTCACCGCTAGGAGCTCGAGATCCTCAGCTAGAGCCCGGTCGGTTGGTTTTTCCTGCAGTGCAGTGCCGGTCGAGTGGACGGCGAGCATCTCCGAGAAAACTCGCATGTTTCCATGCACGAGATCAAGCTCGCTGCGCAGCTTGGTCATTTGCTGCTCACTGAGTGCTATCAACTGTCCTGCCCGGCAGCCGAGTACGGGTCCAGGCTCCGAGTCGGCCCCGCTCCCTGACCCGGCACTTCCTGTGCGCTGGACGGTCCCGGTGGACGACGAGTAGGCCGAGACCGCTGTTGCTGCACCCACTGCACCTTGACTTGCAGCTTCTAACTCTGGCACACTCTGCTTGTTGCAAAAAAATTAATATCTCAAATCCAATTGACTTTATCTTATTGAATATATACTTTATTATTATTATTATGATTATTATTATTCAGGTTATCGATCATAAGCAAGCACCAAGATGTAGCTTGAACGCTGGCATGCGTATTTGTAATTTGATACGCATATCGGCGCTAAAGCAAATCCACCTGGATAAAGCAAGCGTGTTATTATACAAGAGATCATTTCCCGCGCGGAAAACAATTCAACTTGACCCCACTCGCCGCTCGTGATTGATGCATATCGATTGCTTTTGCGCGATTTTTTTATTCGGTTTTTTAGAAATAGACAAGTAAATAGGATTATTGCTTTGCAAGATGTACATCAATATAGCGTAATATCACGACATAATACGAAAGCATGATGCAATAACACATGACTAAAGTTTATTCGAATTGGATGAAATTCTCTTGCATTTCAAATCAAGTCATTAATATTAGATTACCCTTTCTGGAGTAATAATAGGAGCCATTGCATCCAAATCTGTCATGGGAAACATGATTCCTTTAGTTTTTAGTTCCTGATATACTTGAGCAACTCCTTGCGTGTGCGGTTGATTTTTGAACGTATCCGCCCAGGTCTGTATCAAATTTAGGACTTTTTCTTGGACAGCCGTTGGAGGCTCGTTTTTAGGTCCTATCAGTTTGACCAGCTCTGAAACGAATTCTCGGGAGCAAGCTAACGCATGAAATCGTTTGCCACAATTTTTTACACAAGTTTCGAGTACCTAAAACAGTTGTTTCACAAATATATACATAAACGCATACGTAACGTTATTACATCCAAAACAATATATGCTACTATATTTTATACGTAGCAAGTAAGATAGAGATTGATAAATAGAGGTATTGATAACAGTATACTTACAGTGAGTGTGTACATAACAATGGTGTAGTTTTTCCCAGCAGCTTGATTTAACCTGCGTTTGATTGCCTTGATGGCATCCCTTGGTCCATCCTCCGTCTCATTAATAATATCACATATTTCCATGTTTAGTGCCCAGTTTTCGCTGGGCAAACTGCCATCAGTTGCTTGCTCTAAAATTAAATCATTAAATCATACATTATTATTATAATCTAATCATTTTGGAAAACTCTTCAGATCCAGTCAAGTAGACAATCTAAATTATTAGCATCATTATTAATCTTAAAATGTGTCATTAAAGGGAAAGTAAAATTACCTTAAACATACTCACCGATTTTCTGGCCCACAGTCGTGCTGAAAGGATTGGTAACATTGACTCCAAAGAACGACATGCTTGTCGTCGTTGTTGTTCCTTATAAACGTAGCGTAGCTAGTCGTCGTCAATTCTATTGCTGCGATGTTATATATCTATTGTATACAAGATACAAGTTGGTAGGTATATACGCACGAGTCAGCCGCGCGTGATGACGTGCTCAAGAGAATTCGGAGTGGCACGCATGTAGATTCATCTATAGGACAGCTTTGATTATGGAATGCAAGTAAGTCGATAGGTGCGGCGATGGCAAAGACAACAACAACAACAGCAAACGCGTAGATACTGCCAGAGAAAAAAAATAATTATAATAACAAGTACGGGTGAATTGGCTCTGGCTATATGCTGCTGGATAGTGCAACAATCAGGACAACAAAATCCACATCAACAACAACAACAACCCCGCGTCCCCGCCCCGTTAGACATACACACATATACACATAAACACAATTAGAACTAGTTCACTACAGTATACTAAATACTATAGTTATAGTACTGTAGTCTCTATTATTGCATATAGGAAGGACACACACCCACGTACAGAGACAGAAATCTCACACAGCACAACAAACCTGATCCTGAAAGCGCGCAATGGCCTCTTCGTATCCTATTAGTCTCGTACGTCGTACGTATGTCGTCTAAAAGCACACCGATAAGCGCGAATGCAAGTGGATAATAGCGTGATGGGATAAGTATATAGGTAGGCGCCGTCACCTGCTGCGGGCCGCGACAATAATCATCAATGCATAACACCAACCCACACACACACACACACTCACGCGCGCGCACACACAAGGTATAGAGTTACAATTTACAATCGGCTGCTTTCGAGTTTCGATGTAAATTGTCAAAATGTCAATTGTCGTCGTCGTCGCGCAACGAATATATGCTTATATAGGTATTACCTGCTGACTCCTGGGGACACTCTGCTGTTTTTGCTAGTTAAAGCTGTCGCGTCGTCTTTCCGTAACTCTATAAGTATACTCGGCGTTCGCTAATATATTTATATTTATATTTATTACATTCATGTGTTTATATACTTGTTATAGTAGATCATCGAGCAGGCCTGATATTATATCGCAGCCGAGGTATAGGTATAACTAGCAGCCTGCACGCACACTGCTTGCCTGCTGCTGCGCTGCGCGACGCATACGCAAGCGCAGACGATTGTTGATTTCTTTTGCTGCTGCTGCACTGGCCTCTTCCTTGCGATTATACCTACTTGTAGGGGCCTTTACGGGATCACCTAAATCTCTGTAATGGGGCTGAATAGTAGAAATTTTATATCGGATTATAAAATAAAAAAAAAAAAAAATAGGTGTCTTGGATTTTTCTCAAATTTTTTTTTGTTTTTTCGTTTTAAAATGCAATTCAATTTTGAAAAATGTTTCAGCAGAATAATGATTATATTAACATTTTGTCAAGTATTGACTTGAGATTGTTTTTTTTTTTTTTTGTTTTTATTTTTCACCAAAGGAAATTTTTATATATAGTAGAAAATCTAAAACAATAAAAACAAAACAGGTTTTTAATAAATTTAGAGGGAACGCAATCAATTTTTAAGGAATATCCAAATTAACCGGATAAAATATATATTATACACATTATAAATAGTTGCTGCTGGAGTACAAGTAGGTACCTATTATTATTGCTAAATTTTAACAGCTCATCAAAAGACGATGAAATACGTACCTCGTGTGTGCACCTGCTAATTTTATTTACCTGTTATTATATATCACCACGACACACTAATGGTGTTTAAACGCCGTCGCGTTTCTATGGTAGCAAAGCCAAACCGCGTGCAGCTGAACGAAAAAGTAGCCACCAAGGTGTTTGCTTGATAATGATGATTATGATGATGCAGAAAAAAGAACGCATACACGCATCGGATAAACATTTTTTGTAATAAAATGCAACAAAACTACGAGCCGAAGAGTCACACGATTGTCACGCGGGAATTGCTGTTGGAATTGGCGAACGAGCAACAGCCGGCTAGACGACGACGTAGACGTATCCTAAATCTCAACGACATCCAGGAAATACGTCTCGAGTATCTGAGTAAGCGCATTAAAAAAAAAAAAAAAAAAAAAAAGGACAAATGAAAAATTAATGAAGAGTTACCTTATTTATACTAATTTTTCTTTTTTTTTTTCTTTTTTCATTTGTCATTCACTACAGATATATACTGACTGCTACTGTTATTATTTATTTGTTAATTTATTTATTTATTTATTTATTATATCATGTTCTTCGTGTTTGTTTGCTTAAAATTTTTTGCCAGACATTTTACAGATCGACTGCATTTGGCCCCTGACCAACCTCGTTAAACTCAAGCTGAATAACAATGCGATCGAGAAAATTGAGAACTTGGATAGCCTAAGGCACTTGTGCGAGCTGGATCTATCGTTCAATCACATAAAAGTTATTGAAAATCTGGAAGCTCTTGACAAGATTCACATACTTTCATTTTACGATAACGAGATCGAAGTAGTGCAGGGTATCGATCATATGCACAATCTTGCAATTCTGAGTATCGGAAAGAACAAGATCGCGGATACCGATCATGTGAGTATTGCCTTATTATAACTATTAGGTATATTATTTTGTTAAGCAAAATAGCATATAGCAGCAAATGCTCAATAAAGTCATTTTAACAATATATTATTTCAAGATATTGTACTTGCGCAAACTCAAGCAGCTACGTAGCCTACAGATTTCAGGGAATCCCTGCACCACCGAGGTGAGCGGCTACACCAGCCGGCTGTTCGCCTTTGTACCCCAGCTCGTCTACTACGGCTACAAGATGATTGGAGAAAAGGAGCGCATGGAGGCTGTTGAAGAGCACAAGTATTATTATTATTACCTTGCATTATTATTATTATTATTATTGTTATTGCATATTTAATAATTCTTATTATTCATTATGGATCCTATATCTATCTTAATATAATCATTCACGTGGAAACGCGCGCAAGTCGAATCCTTTCAGAATTAGAGGAGGCTGAGCTGAAACAACAGGCGGAACTGGAAGCCGCGAAGCAAGCTCAAGATAAAGTGGCTCAACAGGCCATGTCCTACGTCGAGCATCTTGACAACGACAGCTTTTTTCACTTGATGTTCAGCAACGACAAAGGTTTCATGCAATATATATTACCTCGATCAAATTGATCGATCGATCTATATATTATATTTTTGACCATATGTGACACTACACTTATATAAAAACTTGCTCATATCGCATGTTGAAAAATCATTTCGCAGACGGTAAGCAACTGGCACAACTTGACCAGGAGACCGAGGCCGCGTACGAGCAATATCGACAGCGTTTCTCCGAGATCAGCCAGCACCTCTTCGAGCTAGGATTGAAGGAGGAGAGCCAACGGCGCGCGGAGATCAAGGCCCTGGACGATGCCGTTGACCAAGTGCTTACTACCGCAACCAACAAAGCTCGAGCGCAAGTCCTCTAACTATCTATATATGTTTTATTTTATTGATTAGAGTTTTTTTCTATTTAGCTGTAGAATATCAAGTTAAATGAAATATATCACATGTACCTAAAGCATGTACTATTATTATTATTATTATTAATTTTTTTTTTATTATTATTATCATCAAGCAGTATGCTGAACAGCGTTCAAGGCAAACGTCAGGAGGTTTCGATCCGGGTAACGCAAGCGCTACGCGAGGCTGCACTGCAGGCAGCGGAAGACGCGGACCTTCATGACGACTCGGTTGATGAAATCGACCGACTCGCCAGGCAGCTTACCTGGGAATTCACCGGCTACCTGCAGACCGTCTGGGCAAATCTGCTGCGCGACGAGACCATTGTCCACGAGCAGATCGAGGTTGTTCTTGTTTATGACTATAGCCGCCTTATATTCATATTGATTCGGCTATAATAATGACATTTTATCATTACAATCCTTATATTCTTTTTATTACTACTATAATTGTCACTGTACAACATTTTTTTATCATCAATTTTCATTCAATGCTTAAAATTATACTCAAGGAAAAAAAAATGTTGAACAAATTTTTTTTTTTGATATAGGTATTTGTTCTCTATACTTACGTGCGTTTCTATAAATCATGCTCAAAACATCGACTTGCTATTTACGAGATTTATTCATACATGATTTCCCTGTAGGATATGAGCAGGATGTTCGAGGCGAACATGAACGACATGGTCAGCACCTTCTTGGAAGCGGCCCAGGAAAACTTTGCCCAGCTAAGAGGCCTTGAAACCGATTACGCGGAGAATCTTCCCAGACTTATCGCGAGCCACCTCGTCAACATGGATGATGAGGACAAGACGCCTTTTATTGCCGAGATTACCGAGGACAAGGATGCGCTTAACAATTGCCTTGCCAGCTCACATTTTATGCATCTCCAAGTCATAATTTTATATTCAATATACTTGAATCTTGTATCTGTAAAGAAAATGCGACATTTCTTATGAGAGTTTAATTTTATATTATTTCAGATGATCGACGACCGCCAGGATAAAATGGCAACAAGATTAAAAGAGTGGAAAACTAAGTTTCTTAATAATTTAGCACAGTACGATTGCATTGAATTTATTTACTTATTGATATTACTTGATGTTGCAAGTTGTTTCACATTTGCACTTGAATTTCACGGCAAAATATTTGTATTTTATTGCAGCGATGAGACAGTGAGAAATAGAAATCGAATTTTGGAAATAACACACTTTCTCAATTACCACAAGGAGAATGCCACTGTTGCAAAACTGCTTGGTCAGCAGTCGGATCTAGAGACAGTCGATAGAGAAAGTATGGAAGCTGAACTTAAAAGTAACGATGGTAGAACTGAATACACAGAAGGAGAATAAATTTTTTTTTAATACTTGTGATAATAATAAGATTTAATTATAATATGTTGATATTCATGTAAAAGAAAAGAAAAATCAACGATTTTTTTTTATAAAATAATGTCATGATGGATTTTTATGAGAATTAATGAAAGAAATCCTTGTCAATCTAAACTTTGTTTATATTCATTAACAATTAGTAAAAAATTTACATTTTAGTAATAAATGTTTTTGAAATTTTTTACATTAATACATGTTAAATAACTTTTGTATAAAAATATCAAAATAGTTAACTGATTTATTTGGAAGACTTGACCTTCAGAGCTTGCATGTATCGATCAAGACCATCTTGAACCTGTGGCAGTTGTACATAGTTCAAGAAAAGAGTTGTATCCCATTCACGATTATTTTCAAGCCAAACAGCAGTTTCTTTCCTTAAACTTAATTTCGTGGCTTCTCGTGCTTCTCCTAAAATTTTGTACTTTTTAATACTCGTATTTCACATTAATACACAGGAAATAAATTAATTTGAATAAAAATTGTTAAAATGCCAATTTAAAAAAATCAACTATGATAATTGTTATAATATATACATACTGGAAATTTTGGCAAAGCTAGATATGTATTTTTCACATTTTGCTATTGCATCATTTTTTTCTGTTGCAATTTCATCTATCAATCCAATTTTTAAGGCCTCTTGTGGCTTGAATAAAGTTCCCCTGAAAGATTATTTCTTATTATTTATTTCCTAAACATTAAATAATAAAAAAAAGGAAACATGTAAGTTTGCTTACTTTAAGAGAGCTAACTCTGCTTGGCGATAACCAATTGTTGCTATCATAGGGTCTTGGAACCATTTTGGAGCCACAATGCCTAACTTGGTCTCATTAAGCCCTATTGTATGATCTCCTTGGACCATTACTCTATATTCACACGATAAAGCAAGTAAACAACCTCCTGCTGGACTAGCTCCCTAAACGATTAGTTTTTATTAAATTATGAAAATAACATTTATTGATTAAATACTCACATTTATGGCTGCTGCTGTTGGTATGCTCAAAGTATACATAGTCAACCACAAATCCTGCAATGCATGCCAAAATTCAGTACATCTTTTAATGTCAGGCCTGTGCATTTCTGTGATATCCAAGCCAGCTGAAAAAACAGGCAAGGTTGATGTAAGAATAACTCCTTTTGACTTTTTATCAACAGCATTTTCCAAAGCTTTCCTTATTTCTACACACAAATCTAAATTCAGACTATTAACTGGAGGTCTTGACATGGATACTACTGTAATTCCTGTTAAAAAGAAATGTTTATTGATTATTTAAGTACTTGAAACAACAAGAAAAAAAAGATTATATTTACTATCAATTTAACATTGAAATGATAAATGTCAAGAATATAACAAAAAATTTGATATTTACAAGTAATAGAATTATAAGTCTCGAGTAATCATAAAAAATTGTTTATTTTTTTTTTGTTTTGTGATATATTATATATACAAAGTTATAAATAAAAATTAATCCTAGTATTTATTAGAGAAAACTACTAAAACAACAAGTATGTTAAAAAAGAGTTGCAAAATTTTGTTTATACTTGGTACGGCATTATCAAACATACCATTGCTTTCATTTTGTGAAACCTCAACAATCTGACCTTTCGCTGTCTGTGTTGCATTCCGACGCAAATGAATTGTAGATCTGGTTTTAATGGAGAGTAAAGCCGAAGCTCGTTTTATCACGGAAAAGTTTGCCATTCGAGCAACAACACGCTAAATGAAACCTGTAATAAAGTTAGTAATTCTTTATTAATCAAGAAAACAGAATTATTCTTAATAATCGTTTAAATAACACTTGTGCTTGATAAAGTAAATAAACATACAAAACTTTGTGGCTACTATCGAAGATGCTACTGACAACAAGTGACAACGAGGCACTATGACCGATCATCATCAACGCGCATCACTTGCACTTTACTACACCAGATTGACGGAGTCTAGCGCAAGCCGCGAGAGATAGAGAGGAAGAGAGAGAGAAAGGTGCTGCGGTGCTGCTTCTCGCTTATCTTATCGTATTTAAAATTAAATTCAAGGTACAGGTTATGTTAATAATAATTTTTTTGTTTCAACAAAGCATTTAAACAAGAAAAATTTGCTTGTTCTTCAAGTTTTTTTTTTCAAAATGCCGACCTACGAAATGCCGCTTCTACTTCGAGTCATGTCCAAGGTAGATTGTTTATCTTGCCATGTACTTTTTACAATAAATATTTTTCAAATCAATAATAATTTTATATATAATAAAACAATTCAACTTGCTTTTCAAATTCTAGCCAGAAATGGTGACTGCCTTGAAAAGAACTGCTGAAACAATTTTTTCTAAAGGTGGATTTATTAGAAAAATGGATAATTTAGGTAAACAACCGACACCATTCAAACTCATGTCAAATCATATAGCTCATAGAGAAGCCAAGTAAGTTTGATCATGTGACTTTTGATTTGCTTTTAAGTTAATTTGATAGATAATATAAACATCAATTCATTTTATTTCAAGTTATTTTATCTTCCACTTTGATATACCACCATCAGAGACTACAGCTTTACAAAAAGAATATTCAAGAGATCTTGATATTCTCAAAATACAAATATACGCTAGTAATTGTGATGATAAAGCTAATACAAAAAAATGTACATTGCATGAAGAAATTTTACCACCAGCTTATAGGTAATGTTTCATCATTTGATTACTTGACAAATAATAATTTTGAAATATGTACAATGCAAATATTTTTACTGCAGGCCAAGTGTTCAGAAAATGTTAGAGATTGGAGAGAAACAAAGGGCTAAAAAGGAAAAGCACAAGTTCAAATTCAATACAGGTTTGGATTATTATCCATTCCAGAGATAGATATTTAAATATTTTGTACATGTATATTTAGAGGAATAAAAATTTCAAGAAAATGTTGAAAAAGTTGATAAATTTTTATTTATTTATTACAGAGTAAGTAAAGAATTGAAACAGTTTTAATATTTAACAATTCTTAGTCACATGGCGTCATATTTATTATGATTTATATATTTTTGTTAGAATATCTTATACAGTTAAATTGTAAATAGATTTTATAAATTTTAATCATCCAAGTTGTCTGTACAGAATGTTTATATATTTTGATAGCTTGCAATTTTTTTATATCAGTATGATAACGCAAAACATCATGTAAAACTTGAATTTTATAAGGGATTTGGCTTGAACAAGACGTGCAACTTGAATTCACACTGATTACAAAAAGTAGTTACTTCTTATTATGTTCCTCTTATTTATTTTAAACAATTCAAATTAGAGAAAATGCCACATGTTTATGATGATGTACTATGTATATTCCATGTTCCACATATTATTTACTAATATTGAGAGTAATGTAAATAAATTTTTATTACATTAAACATGCAAAATTTAATATTCTAATTTGTTTGTTTAAGATGTTGATTTGCAAAAAAAAAAAAAATTTTGAAAAATGCTTTTATAGTATATTTTACAGTCTCACTACAAGTAAGCAAGTAACCAAAACAAAATTGAAAAATATCGCTACACATGTAGCTCGTGGGGGGGCAGAAACTGGAGATTTGATCCCTGAGAGTTAGGCCATGTCATGCAGCCAGATATTAAGAAAAATAGGATAATATCTGCACAGCTTCAGATACGAAACGTTTAACTTGATTGTCAAGATGTAAGTTTGGCTAAGCTGCAGGTAATTGGAATGAGGGGGAAAAAGGAATGGGTTCGTCGCAATAATAATAAAAATAATAATAATTATAATAAAAATAATATTAATAGATAATAATAATAATAATTGTCGAGTATTGCCAAAGTTGATGCCGCTCTGATTTGCGCCTTTGTTGCTACCGTACTGCAGGCTAATTATGCCCTGGCCGGCCTTGAGCTGCTCCTCTGAAAAGTGTCGTACATTCTTGTCGGCCTCCTTGGGACCGATACTCGGCTTACCAAAGTTGCCCGCCTAAAATCAGGATATAACTATTAATAATATTGTTCTTAGATGAAAATAAATAATTACTTGATTAATTGAATTGCAAGTAATAGCTATAAGATAGCTATATATGTATATATGTGATGTGTGTAAATATATATACCTTTCTACCGAGCGACTGAAGACATATGACGACCGAGTTGAGATTCATTCTTTCCCAGAGATCGACAGTCTGAAAGCTCTCTTGGGCTGGAACGCCCAACTCTCGCGCGGCCTTCAAAAATGAGTCAATGTTCTCCATACATTTGAACGCCATGCTCGTATAATTGATTTTCTTAACCGAATTCTCTTTTATACTGTTGACCAATCTGCAATTTTTTCATTTTTTTATTTTTACAAGTTTGAACCTTGGAATTGCCAAAATCTATATTTTAATGTTTAAAGATCGATTCGCAATGTATCAAATAAAAGTACTAATATATAATTTACAATCTATACGCTCAAAAATATACCAAAAAAGAACAAAAATGTAGGAAAAAATTTTTTTTCATATACGGTCTATATTGAGATACACATATACAAGATAATCGACTTACATCAAACGAAATCGATTTACTCAATATACCCATATAGGCATATATAATATAAATGTACATAAGATGCGTCATCGCATTACGCACACGCAGAAACACTCACTTGCAAAGAAGTGTACCGTCCTTCAGAGTTTCGTAAAAGTTGTCCATATCTCCGCTTGTGCTGATATTGTCCCCGGTGATGGCCTTAATCCATTCCAAACTTTCTTGCGCCAGCTCCTCACTATATTTGCTGTTAATCTGCAATATACAAGACGATGCAAGATTATATGCAATCCTTATTACTTTTCTCGTTTTGGACGTATTATATAAATTTTTTTTATATTTTATTTTTTATATATTTATTATACGTATTATTAATTGTTTTAGTCAGCTTAATTTTTATTTTTTTTTACTATTGTTTGCATTCACACGTTCGATATATTCTATTACCGTATATTATTATGTGCATCAAAATGACTTGTGTGTATATTGATGTGTATATGCGATGATGACGTGTGTGAGAGACGTAGGGGCGTGCGGGGAGAGCAAAAAATATAAGGAAAGGAAAATTCCAAGGCGATTGTTGCCCCTTCCTTAATATAATATTGTATACACCTACTTTGACTCAAACTCAAGAATTTACTTATCATGCATTTTTTTTTTTTTTTAGAATTTTCGCCAAGAGCTTTCTGCTGATATCGGCGCTAAATCGAAACTCTCGTATTAAATTTTTTATAGGTACCTATCGCGCTGTATGAGAAACGATCATATGTCCGTTAAATTTTGCTCTGCATCAAATTTTAAAATTGTAAAGATATAAATATATCTGATTGAATTCAAGTTACAGTTAACAGTTATAGTAACAGCCGCATGTTAATATAATTTTTAAATTTTGTTTGCAAGCTTATACAGTATCTACCTATATTACAGTACAGGAAAACTTATATAGATATTAGCAGAAACGAAAGTTTCGGAATTTGTAAGATCAACTTAATATGGATATATTGCGATAAATTTCGTATGAATATACGGCAAGTAGTTGATCTTACAAATATATACGTATAAGCGTAGTGCTGGTATTGAGATATCGATAAGGGAACATTAGAGCCGTTGTGTGAACTTACAAATATATAATAGTGAGCGTATGTACACATATATATGTATTTAGTCTCGTAAGTATAAGGGGAAGTCAAACTGCTGCCGCGGAAATTTATAATAAAAATATACACCTATACTATTTATTGTTAACACCGCACCTATTGAATAAATTAATGCTTATTTAGTTATTGCTCTTCAAATAATTTGTACACTTGTATAATATATATTCTATACCCGCGGGCTTTTAAGTTTGAATAATTTTTGGGGCAATGTTAAAATTGTTTTGCATGTGAACCTGCTCAATATAATATGTAATGATAAGTTATCAAAAAATTGAAGAAAAATATTGGAAAAAAACAAGCTTGAATCAAACTCAAATTTTAAGCCCAGGGTCGTTAAATAAAGCTTGTTTAAATTCCAAGTTACAAATAAGAATAAATTTGAGTTGTAAATAAAAATAGTGATAAAATATCAATGGTAAATTAAAATTGGACTTGCAAGTTGTGTAAAATCGTATTGAAAATAAGGATGTAACTTGAATTTTAAATTAAATAACATCTAGAGATGAGAACATTTTAATGTTAAATAACATACGACAGAAGATGGACTACAAATAATTTGCCAAACGCGGATGGAAGTAACCATGTGCGATAGGAACATGTAGAAAATAACACATACTCTTTTTATCTTCGCGTTTTGAAGTTAGAGATATATAGTCATCAACAGTATATAATACAGCAGTCAGTATATACTGTACCTAGATAGTAGCAGCAATAACATCGGGGGGTTTGACGTGTCCGACGAAAATAGACGCGCGGCGGTACAGCAAATACTTAATGACTCATTCTTTCTCTCGAGCGCTTATATTATATTATACATATATATTGACATTATTGAAGCTACTTATGCTTAGTTTTTATGTTATATATTTAAAAAAATAACACAAGCGTGAATTAACGTCTATTATTTTGCTAACTTGTTAAAAAACATATGTTATATAGGTATATATAAATCTATAGTCATATTTCCGGTAGATTTTTTATTGCAATAATATTTCTTTTTTTGCATTTATTTATAATGCCTGTTGTTGCCCCTCCGATACCCTCTCTTTTCCTTTTTTTTTTTTCACCTCCATCTCATCTCGAGAGAGTCATATGTGCGTGTCTGATCCTTATAAGGCAATCGATTGAGTGTTGGGCTGTTGCTGTTACTACTTACTGCTGGTCACTTGGTCAGCCATGGTTTTAAATTTTCCTCTTGATTCGACTCACTATATATACTGATTCGACTTTCTCTTGCTGGCCGGCTAACTTTTGGGTGCGGCTTATATGAGTAGAAACACGTATAATCAGCCGTTATATGGTTCAAAAACTTTTTTCTTTTATATATAGATCCTAAAGAACCAAAAAATCTATGGATCAAGAGCGTAGTTCGAAAAAATTTTCACTTTTTTTTTAACCACATATAACGATTGATTATACGCGTTTCTGCTCATATACATATTTGTGTATTTTCAAAAAAGTGTGTATCTTTTTTTGCACTCTTACAGATTTAACTCAGTTATAGTTTGGCGAGGACCTCGTATGTTTAGGTAAAATATTTAAAATTATTAATCGTCAAGTTTTAAAAATAATCGAGAAAATATAGACGTGTATAACCATTACTATCACTAACTTCAGCATCATCATCGTTGTCGTCGTCGTCGTCGTCATCAAAGTGTTACATGCGAAGCATAAGGAAGATTGCGTATATATGTATATAAGATCGAGGCCGCAGTTGCGCTGTCAAATAAAGTAAAACCAGAGCTTAAAAATTTGTGCAAATATAGGCATACTTATGCTGCTTAAAAAAATATCACACAGGAACCGTGTGTGCTTATGCAGCATCTCCCTACTCTGCTCCCACCTCTTTGCACATATATACCATATCGACATACTCTCTCTCTCTCTCTCTCTCTCTCTCTCTCTCTCTCTCTCTCTCTCTCTCTCTCTCTCTCGCGTTTGTCGCGGCCAAGTGAACCCGGTGAAGGTTTTTACCTTATTAGGACGAGAATCCTTGTATAGGTACAGGCGACGACAAAACGATATAGTGCGTTCAAACTTGCATTTAAGTCTCCTCAAGTTGCTTCTGCTGCTATATAAGTATTATGATACCTACATGTAATCAAATGAAATGCAACGTGTGTCTGATTGAATGCATTATCTTCGCGTAATATCTTTGCGCGCTTTATATTTTTGTGCGCGAGGATGAGACGGTCGCCGCATGTCTATTATTGAGGTCTGAGGATGATTCTTACAAGAAATCGACATTTTGGAGCTTAAAATATGAACGTCATGGAAAAATCGAGAAAACAATTATTTTTTTTTTAATATTTGTTTACCTTTAGGATTTTTTTGGGCGTAGAGTACAAAACTAAAAGAACTTAGCCAATTTTTTGGTAAAACAATTAGAATTTTTATTTAAAAAAATTTCTACCTGATTGGAAGTATATACCTATTATTGATTTGAAAGATTCAGTAATGACCGATAAAATAAATTAAGAGCTATCTTATGCGAATTATATCGTCTCGTTGTCCATGAAATATGCCATAAATAAATAAATAAATATGTAAAATTCAAGGCCAATAAGTATTTATACTTAGATCATAGGACCCGATATACAATATTCTCTTTAATTAGAAGTGGTATTGGACGTAATAATTTTACAGTTCCAATTCGAAAATTGAATTAAAATTATAAGTATATGTAATCACAAGTTGAAGGAAGAATAAACAGAGCCATTGATGGTGAACTGGTTAAATTGACGCGTGGCTCGATTAAGCCTGCTAATGAGCATAAAAAAGAATAAGGGATGAAGCCTTCGCTGCTGCTAATAATAGCAAGTATTTACCTACACACAAACACGAACACACACACACACACACACACACACACACATCGCAAACTTATCAAGTTTGCGCGCATACCATGACGTAATCATGTGACCTTATCGTCGTCGTCGTCCTAATGAAAGACTCCATGTATGGAATAAACTGCTTGCTCTTTTTATTTTTTTTTTTTTTACTCTGAAATCTCAAATTTATACGTATATACATGTATGTATATAAGAAACGTATATGTGTATCATGGCCGATGACTTTTCAACGTACAGCACTACAGCAGCAACCCAGCTGTCTGACTCTCTCTTTCTCTTGCGACATTCCCCTTTGCCTCCTTCTCCCTCTTTTTTTTTTTACTGTCTTCAAATATGAATTTTTGCAAGGCCGCGCTCCTTTAAAATATACAAGAGGGAGAGCAGCTGCTTCTTATTCTTTTTTTTTTCTTCTTACCGGTGATAATTTGTGTAAGTTACACAGTGTAACGAATATCTTGCTCAAATATTTTACCAACTAACGATTCGTCTTATATTTTTTAATTAATTTATTTGTTTATTTTTTTTAAGCACAAGTTAATCATTAATTATAGTTCGTACAATAACTTCAAATAAAAAATTTTTTTCTCGGTAAGATTTGCTATGATTTATGTACTAAGGAATTTTTATGATAAGTATTGTAGAGTCGCAGCAGTATACTGAATGGAAACGCTTTTGGATATTCTTGATCGTAAGTATACATTTTAACCTTGAAAAAATAATCCTTCACATTGGCAGCTATATACTCATATGAGATATTTTTATTGATGAATAATAAAATGAATGTACAAAAATTTTTTGAATCTTATTAATTTTATTATATTTTTTAATAAAATGATAAAAGTGTACAAGGGATTGATGATACAATTTAATAAATCGATTAAGCTTATATTTTTTTAAGCCAACAAAAAAAAAAAATAAAAGATTATCGTGTCGATATTGAGGTGTAAGATTGTAAAATTCCATCACGAGTGTACAATATATATACCTATATAACAAACAAAAGGTATGTAGCAGCGGCCTTATCTTACAATATAAGCTAAAAACGATAACGTTGCGTAAATAGGCTCAAGTTCAATACACAGAGAGAATTTAACGGTATTTTAGAAACATAATAATATATAGCCTTGCAGCATCACTAACTCAGCCGCAGCTAAATTCAAAGAATTATGAGGAAGATTAGGGTGCAAGTGACACTAGGGTGTAAGAAAGAAAGCGACCAATCATAAAAACCTCATCATCATCATCATAAATGCGTATCTCAATTACTGATTAATTAATAGAAAAAAAAAATAATAATCAAATTGAAATGCATGTTTGAATAAAATTTATTTATATAAGCAAACAATTTGAAGAATTGTGAATTCCGAGATAGCTTAATATCGCTCTGAGAAAAATATGCAACAAGTGCTGCCCAAATCAAGTTGGATAAGCCCGTATACCTATATATACGTATACTTATAGACTTCTCTACTGTAGGTATATGTATAATGAAACGTTTTTAAAATGTTAGAGGTTCATGGAATCGAGGTACATAGTACATACGGTGCAATAGTCAATTAGTTGAGCGATATAATATTTGCTAAACAATATTTTATTACCTTGTGAGGTGCGTGTGTACGCTCGCGTATGTGTATGTGTGTATATATATATATGTGTGTATGAAAAAAAAAACAACGGTTAATAAAGATTAAATAAAATGCGAGTAAGACTGAGAAAAAGAAAATCCAAGCCTTATCGCACGGCGTGAAATAATAATAATAATAAAAAAAATATTCAAGAACATTAGTCATATCTGTGAAATGCGCACCTATAACATATGTTGCTTGCTAATGAATAATATAGGTAGAGAGATTTTGATAACGTTTTGACGGATCTCATTATATTATGTGTATGATTATATTTTTTCAATTCCAATTATCCTGTCTAAAATTAAAAAAGATTTTCATCAAATTAAATAAAAAGACTGCATACATAATAATTAACGTAGGCATTGCAAAGTAAATGAAAAAAATATTATTGCAATAAAAAATCTATACCGGAAACATGACTAGATTTATATGCCTATACAACATGTTTTTTAACACGTTAGCAAAATAATAGATGTTAGTTCATGCTTGTTATTTTTTTAAATATAAGTAGGTACATAAAGTAAGCATAAATCGATTCAATATAATGACGAGCTTTGTTTAAACAGACAAATAATTGGAAAAGAGAAAGACAAGAGACCATAAAAAGAGAGAGAGAGAGAAGTAAAATACAAGTCGAGTTTGTGATATGACGATAAGCTTATAAGTATAGGTATAGAAGAAGCGTATGTATGTACTACAATAAAATGCGAGCTATATAGACATGATAAGTAATAGCATCAGAGATGAGCGAAATGAGTTGATTCATCGATCAGTTTACTATAATATAAGCTACATATGTATTAGGTATGTATCACAGAGTAATCATTAATAAATGTTTACATGATATTATCGACTAATAAGGAAGGAAATAAAACTCACTTTACGTTGTGCTTCAGCGGCGAATCCGGATTTTGTGGCTCGGTGGGATGCCATGACTTATAGGTATGTTGTGTATATAATATATATATATATATGTATAGATATATAAGCCGGCCGGGCTGCAAACTGGCTCTGCGAGCAGCAGATGTAAATTCTAAATAGGTACGTGAGGTACCTGTATGTCCTGGCAAGATCGGAGTTGGTATTATATATATGTGTATGTAACTTTACTGTCGTATTTATATGGCACACAAGAAGTAAGCAAAATCAAGATTACAGCAGATTAAGTATTGTAGCAACAACAACAAAAAATAACACGAAAAAGATACGCGTTCAGGTAAATATTTGTAACAAAACTAAAAAAGAAAAAATAAACAAACAAAAAAACAGGAGTTGACTAACAGTAGACTCCTCCCTCCGTAAAAAAACAGATCGAGAAAGAGAAGTTGACGCTCTGACGACCGCTTTTCGACTACTTTGCGCCAATATAAGTGTTCTCTCTCCAGCTCCAGCAGCTCCAGAGCTCATACGCGGCAGGCGCGCAGCAGTAGTAGTAATAGCAGCCACCAGACAGCCTCTCGCATCAGGACGCCGCGTTTATAAGGTATTATATATAGGTACATATATATCTATATGTCTATATACATTTATATGGTGACGTGTGAGTGCGATGCGAGAGTGAAAAAAGCGCCTGCATGCATCACGATTCACGACATCACGACTCGCGAGCTCGCGACCTGGCGGCGCAGGCACCGGCAGTACCGGCACGCGGCATATCAAGCATCATAACCATCACCGGTATCCCTCGATCCTTACTTATTCCTTCCC
Organism: Leptomastidea abnormis; assembly: GCA_030522805.1. Classification (NCBI taxonomy): domain Eukaryota; kingdom Metazoa; phylum Arthropoda; class Insecta; order Hymenoptera; family Encyrtidae; genus Leptomastidea; species Leptomastidea abnormis. The sequence continues at coordinate 83,431 of JAPYZE010000961.1, forward strand.
CCCCCCCTCCGGCGCTCCGCCGCCGCCTACCTTGCGGCTAATATAACGATATATGCGTGCAAAACCACAACGAAAAAAGATAGGTAGCTTTTATTATAGTTACAAAAAAAAGAAGGTGAAAAATTGATGTACCTATACTGATTAATATATTTTTACACTTTATAAAAACTCAAATTTAAGCCTATTTTCAAGTACATATACCACTTAAATTTGAATTTTCAATAATCTAGGTAATATAATTATTACCTTATTTAGATAAGTAGATAATCGTGAAAAATTCTTGTTTTTTGGCTAATTTTTAACATTTATACCTATAGTTTAAATAGGAAAATATCAGTGGCTTAAAAAAATTTGGCTCATCGATTTTTAGTAAGTATATAGGACATGACATGTTAAAATACAACAACAACAACAAAAATCTTGGATTAAGAGCGTGCCTCTAAGTAGATTTTAATTTTTTTTTTACCATACATAAGTATTTTTGTAGTCTTGTACACGTTATGTAGCTTGTGAAAGTTTCCCTTACTCACCTTCTCATGTCCTTCCCCCCCTCTCTGTACTTGTATGTGTGTATGTACCTGTACACATGTGTAAATTTATATTTATATACCCAAGGTGAGTATATAGGTTTTACTTGCAGGAGGACTGCAGGTTACAGGTAACCGCGCTTAAATATATAGGACAGCGACAGTAACAGCCAGCTGCCCTAAAAGTTGCGTATATACATATATATAATCTTTGTTGTTGTGCAGGCGGATTGCAATTTTATCAGTCGCTCCGTTGCTGCCACGTTTACCGCAGTTCTTGTGTACTTCAGCGCAGCATTGATAAGTTTAAACCATAAATTATGCAGAGAGAAATATTATAAATAAGAAAATTGATAAATTAAAATAAAAAATATGTTAATTTGTCTAACCGATACGAGAGTGCACACAGATCTAATATCTATAGGTATAGAGTGGACACGGCCGAATTATAGTAAGAGAGAAAAAGTCGTCGCCTTTATGAACACACTATAAGATAAAATAAGAAAACAAAATAATTATGAATTGCAAATTTGAGAAAAGAATAAGCTCATGCTTATTTTAACATACCTATATACTGCACACAAACACAATTCTCCACCAGATGCTACTTCAACGAGATTGTATCTGCAGCTTGATCCAAATGACTAAAATGTCGCGATGATAAATGCGATTTACTCAATATATACATACATACATACTTATGCATTTACGATTGCTACTTGCAACTTATTCAAGTTAATCAATATCAATTATCGGGGTTAACAAAATATTTAAAAAAGCCCGGCTAAACGAATGTAATGTGCCGCCGTGTCGGCAAGCGCGAGTACGCACTACTGCCACTGCCACACTCGCAATATCTGGCAGCACTGGCGCCTTTAAACGGTTCACCGCCGTCCGCCATTAAAGTGCTTTCTTTTCCATCCAGAGAGTCAGAAAATGACGGGTTTTAGCAACAAGGTTATTCACTATTTTTATTAATTTTATTGTTTTTTTTTATCCGCACCTCTTCGCTCCGTAAAAAATCAATTCCTTGCGTCAATCTTAATGTTTATTCAATTTATTTGATTTGTTAAAATCTTGTAAAATTCAGTAGTAGACTTAAATAGTTGACTATTTATAACCTGTCGTCGCACACGTGTTTCTAATGATCTAGTGTTACAAGATTATTTACTTCATCTCTTGATTTTTGTATTAAAATCGTGGTATAATACGATTACTCTTCGTTGATAAATAATGACTATAGCGCTTTTGTCAAACGTTTAATGTTTGAATACTATTTCAATATAATTTGTCCTGTAATGTTTTCAATTTTTTCCTTAGCTATCTTATTGTAATTAGAGAGAAATGCAGTTTTTGCTATCACATTAATGGTTTTTTGAATTTTTAGCCCATCCTCATCGATGGCCGTGGCCACCTTCTTGGTCGTTTGGCCACAATTGTGGCCAAAACTATTTTGCAAGGAAACAAAGTCATTGTTGTGCGCTGCGAACAGCTCAACATCTCAGGAAATTTTTTCAGGTATTAAAAATCATTTAATTTGTATTTGCATTTGCTTTTAATTAAAAGTGTAATTACATGTGCCTGGCACATTTTACATATCAATCAAATAACATATGATTATTATAATTCTTACCTACATTATTTGAATCTTAGTGAAACAAATTCTTTTTATGATAAAATGATAAATTTAAAAAAGTTTGTCTAACTTAGTGTTATGATTTATTTTTATATATAATTTATTTATCAGGAACAAACTGAAGTTCATGTCGTTCCTTCGTAAGAGGTGTAATGTGAATCCAGCTCGTGGTCCTTTCCACTTCCGTGCACCAAGCAAGATCTTTTGGAAAACAGTTCGTGGTAAGTTAATTTGTAAATTCTTATTTATTAAATTGTTTCTTAAGATATTCAGTGATTAATTAGATACCTACATTATTTGAATGTGCTTTGAAAACAATAATTAAAATGAGAATAAAAATAACTTATCAATTTAAATTATTTATAAATCAACAAATGTATTTAAGTTATATAATAATTTATTTTAAGGAATGATACCACACAAAACGCAGAGAGGCAAGGATGCACTTAGGAGGTTGAAGGCATATGAAGGCTGCCCTCCACCGTATGATAGGAGAAAGAGATTAGTGGTACCTAGTGCTATGAAAGTCATGTGCTTGAAACCTGGTAGAAAGGTAAGTTATTTTTCTTTCATTCTTACTCTTAATTCTGTTCAACTTGATGTTATTCAACTCACGTGATGTTTTGGTAATTTGCGCCTGAATATTGACAAATTTGTTCAATTTGATGATAATTTTATCTGAGATTATAAAATTTTGAAAAAAAAAGTCTTTCCTATAAATATAAATCATACTTAATATAATAAATTATTTTTCAGTACTGCCATGTCGGACGTCTGTCACATGAAGTTGGGTGGAAATACCAATCTGTGGTTCGCACTCTTGAAAACAAGAGACGGGTTAAAGCTATTCTGGATGTTCAAAAGAGAGATAAGCTCAAGGTAAATTTTGTTATAATATCGTTACACATTTTTATTTAATTTTACTAATATTTTGTATTAATACTAAATTTTTGTTTAATCACAGAAAATCACTAAATTGGCTGGTGAATCCAAGCAAGTTCAAAGCAATGCTAAGCTGTATACCCAACTTATCAACAGCTTTGGATACAATTAAGATCATTGTTATAAAAAAAATAAAAAATCATGTAAAAAATAATAAAATTTTTATTTTTTTCATTTAACATTTTACAAAGAATCTTATAATTTTATTGATAAGTTAAATTTTTAAGTTTAATATACAAATTTTTCAAGTACATAAATTTTAAAACTAAAATTATATTAATTGAGTATCAAGTTGAATTTTTATTTACAAGCAACTTACTTAATATTAAAATAAATTATTATTAATGCTAACTTTCCACAGTATCAATTGTGTAAGTGACAGTTCCTGCTTCATCATTATCTTCTTCATCATAAACTTGACAATCTTCATCCTCTTCTTTTTCTTCATCTGAGCTAGATAAATCTGAGTTATCTTTCTGTAAACGATAACTTCCAACATTATTTGGCTTTTTACCAATTTTATGTAAACCCAATTGCTGAGCAAGACGTTCAGCCGCACGCTTGGTTTGAATCTCCTGAAAATAATTGCAATTCATAAAAATTTTGCAAAATCAAGTTGATAATTTTTTTTTTGTTAGATTGATTACATACCTTCAATTTAGCAGCTTGATCCTTTTGTAACTTGAGAGATTCATTAATATCTAATGTCTTAACAGCTCCGTGTATTATGGTTGGTGGTGTTGCTGAAGTTACTTCCCAATGCTGACTTTTTTTCTTATCTCTTTCTTTTTCTTTATCAGGATCATGTACATTTGATTTCGTTGTTTTATAAGGCTTGAATGATTCTTTTTTCTTTTCACTAATAGGATTTTCTACTTTATTAACAATATATTTTACATGACCTAATTCAGGAGAATTCTCTGTTTTCAACAATTCTATGTCTTTCAAATCTTCAGGCTCAATTAAAGTTTCTTTTGGTACAAAGCGAATAATTTTCTTTTTATGAACGCCACTACCAGTTGGCTAAAAATTAAAAAAATGTTATCAAATTCGTTTTTTTTTCTAAATATAAATCGAGTAGTATACCTGTGCAAGGATTTTTAATGGATCTTCTTCATCGTCACTATCAAGTTTCACAATTTTCTCAGTTTCACCATTTAAACTTTCAACATGTTTCCCAGTCCATTCAAGCTGACTCATTGCTGCTTTACCTTCAGAAGCAATATTGAGTTTTGATAATAATTTGGCAGCATCTTCAACTGTGGTTCTGTGTAGAAGTTCTTGAACAATTTTTTCTTTAAAATTTAAAATCCTTTCACCTTTGTCAGGTAATTTGGAGACAAAATTTCTGCAATAGATTATTATATAAAATAATTAGTTTTGCAAACAAAACTTTTAATTCATATAATTATTTATTTTACATAAACATTCAACTTACTTATTGGCAAGTAATTTGTCTTGTCTTTCCAATAATTCCTGCAATTCAAATTTTTGCTTATTTCTTAAATCATCAATGTAACCTTGTCTTGATTTTTTTGATTGAGGAATTATCTCACCAGGAATTTTTTTAATTACAGGCTTAGCAATATTCATTTCTCTAAAAAATTAATTTTTTTTAATTAGAAAATGTTTGTTATTAATTAATTAATTATTGTATGTATCTGTGTAGTTACATTGAGCTGGGAAGTTGTAATAATTTTTTAAATTATAGTTACTGCATTACAGCATTGTATGCTGTCAATCGATGAGTATTGTCGTAGGAAAACTGGATTATAGTTAGTTGTTTGACATCGTACTTGTAATGAGAATATTAACAAATAGTTTTTTAATTATAAGATAAGATTACAAGAGTGATAAGCTGAAAGCAATAATACCTATAAACCTAACCTTGGACTTAAATGCGAATTGCTTAATTGCTAGCGTAGATGAATGAATGAGCTTGTGTTACCGCGCATCTACAATTATATAGATTTTGGCATCTTCTTTATTGTATATTATTTGATAATACTAACTATTACCCTACCAATTAAGTGCGCGGGAACAGTATTCAGTATTCTCGGCAATATAAGTGTGCGTGCGTATTTTTCCCTAACCACATCCAATATTCGAAATGGCTGAGCAGCGGCTGCTATTCATAATGCCAACTATGTTTTGATGATTCTAACCAATAAAGTATATCCTCATAACCATAAATCCGCAAGTGTTTTTTATGATTGCGGTTGGTACTGGTGATAATATTACTAAATTTTGCTAGTAACTCCACTGCTCAGCCATTTCTAACGTTGTTCTGGGTATTTGCGAAAGAGATCCAGCGAGCAGCTGAGCACAGCAGCTGCGTAACGCCGTATGTGTTACATAGACGTACTAACCTATGTTGTATGTACGTTTGTGCTGTGATCTTACACTTTAATCTTGCCTTATCTTCGCAAATTGTGATTGTAGTGAGGGAGGGCACGGATCTAAGTACCTATACATATTTTTTGCGAGTGAACGAACAGTAGATGAGTACATTAGTGTTAAGTGTAATGTGGCAGAGACTCAGGTAAAACGTTGATAAGAACTTGCACAGTGCAGGGACGAGGACATGAAATAGCAATTAATTTTCAACAGCAGTTGTACACAAATACTTTGTGGTGTTTTATAATTGTGTGATGTGTACGTGTTGTGTATGTGGGTGTTCGTACTCATTGTGATGCGTTTGATGATGACCGATCATCAGACTGATGATTTTGATATTTTCAATGCTCACCAAATCTGACGAAACTTAATTTATTATTTATCTGTTTACCATAGGTGTAGTGTCAAGTTATATTGATATTATGTGCTTGTTTTGTAAGATAGTAGTTTAATCAAATACAAATGAGGAAAAAAGCCGAGCAAGTTAAGAGCCACGTGGTAGATAGTGCACAGTGGAGCCAGTCGAGGTCAATTTTATAAGTTTAGTATTACACACAGCTACGTATACATGTATATATTTATATACATAACTTTTAAAAACTTCAAAACTATTAGCTGCAATACAACGCATTACTACCTCCGAAGTTGACAGTCGCTATATACCTTGCTACCACCTTACTCCTACATTTGAAAAATTTGAGTGACAGAGAGTGGGGTGGGTAATAGAGTAATGCTCGTAAATGTCTCACTTGCGCTTGAATTTTATTTTATTTTTTATTTTATGTTTTACCGAGCTTAATATACTTATATTCAAAAAATGACGGGTATCGTAAAATTTGTTCATAGATAAGTATATGTATATTTAGACACGTTGGAGAGTATACTTCACACCTTTTTAAGGATGGCTGGTGCAACGGGGGCACCTAGATATGAGGCTTGTATTTTATTTAATAATGCAGTCAATAAATTTCAACATACTTGAAAGTATACTTGAAGTTTTTTCTTTTTTTTTTTTTTTTTGACAAGTCGAAAGTGAAAACGTCATTGATTATTGCAACTTATCTATCAAAGAAAAATTATTGTTTGAAAAATAGTATTTTGGGAATACAATCTATATTCTGTCAAATAATATATATTTGATTGTCAAAGAGGAAGAGCAACAACAATAAAAACATCTTGTCAATCTATGTACATACATACATACAAGCAACATTAGGTCATACACGTGTACGTATAATATATAGCTATCACACATGTACACCCACACACATATCATCATATATACAAACGCATGTTTGCAGGATATAGGAAGCGTACATGCCTACTGAGTATATAAGCACTGAAACCGCGTGTCCGCGTGGCTCTCTCGTAACGACGGCGGGGGAGGGGTGGGAGAGTCTAGCAAGCCCGCCGATAAGCGGGAGCGAGACTGCATATATATACTACCTACCTGCACTTGTCGTCGCATATCCAG
>JAPYZE010000962.1:0-27799 GCA_030522805.1 Leptomastidea abnormis
TATTCGTGAAAATTTTTTATTTAAAGGCAAGATTATAAGATTAATTTTACCATATCTCGATTTGTGTAAAAGATTAAAAGTAAACATTCCTTTTTTTTACTTTTGAAATTAATTAATTTATTGTATTAACAATTAAAAAAAAAAAAAAACAATGAATAATAAATTTATTATTAGTATTTTATTGTTTGTAAACCTTTTTGACACTATCTAATTGATAAGAGTATTTCAGTATATTAGTACTCGCGCCATAACTTAATCGACAGATGCCGAGAATCGAACCCACAACTTGTAGATTCCGAAACCGACGTTTAGTCAACTGAGCTATTCGAAGTTCTCTTCTTACAATTTTAATTTAAGACATGAATAGCAATACTTGGCAATGTTTTCAAAATCTATTTTTCACGTAACACAATTATATAGACAAATTATGATTTTTATTAAGATTTTCTACCAGAAATTTTTTTTCTTAAATTTTGTTAAATCACTGACAACAAGAACTTCTTACATTTTATCTAGCTAATTCTTTTTTTATTTTTTTTTTTTTTTTACAGAAACAAAATACATAAAATAATTTTGACAAAACGAGTAATTTTCTAACAATCCTATGTATTTCCGTATCGCAATAAAAACCAACAAAATTGCATCAATACACCAAACATAAACCAAAGTATAATTGAAAACACGTTAGAGAATCCACTACTTTCATTAACAAACAGAAAAAGAAAAAAAAACTCGATGTAAACAGCAGCTATAACACACAACCAACAATATAATAAATAACATTACCGTATAAACTTACACTTTCTCTCATTGGCGTTTTCCTACAAAATATATAGCCTCATCAGATGAATTTCATCTAGTTGGTAAATAAAAACTAGTCCTAAAAGATTGACATCACGGAATTCACATTATAAGTCGCCAAAGAGAATAAAAAAAAAAAGTAACAAAGTCTACCCGGAATTCCTTACTTTACTTATTATATACCGATCTATTTAACGACAATTACAGATATTGAAAAATCAAGTTCTCATTCTTACATATAAATAAAAAAAAATATTAACTTCCTTAAATTTCATAAAATAACATATATAACCATATCTACACACAAGAACAATTTCACAAACGATTAGATCAAAATCCATAATTACTGATCATTCATACATACATACATACATACATACATATATCCATCGAAGACATAAACTGTATACAGAAACTCAAATGAAACCGATCGGTTGGTCAAGTGCACATCAATATACACATCATCATCATCATCATCATCATCATCATCGAGTATATAGTGTGCATATGTATTGGCTTCTATATATCTCAGTTCATAAGAATCATCGAAGCATATATGCAACAAGCAGTAGTAGGTATAGAGAGAATCTACTGTATTTCACGTTTATATACCCTGAGGCCTTTTCCGTATATATGGCTCACTCACGCACAAATAGAGACACACGCGGAGTCCAGTACTCTACTGGTAAACTATATATGGTGTATACGCACAGAGAAAGAGAAAGAGAGATAGCGGGGCTTGGGTATATAGAGGGGAAATAGTAGCATACGTATGTACGTACATACGCGTCGAAATTCCAATTAGTCGGTTACACTGCATCGGCACGCATACACACATACATAGATAGATATGTTGAGTTTGCGCGCAATCAGCGGTGCGCAATTATCTTTGCCGAGTGATAGAGATGGATAGTCGGAAAGCTTAAAGGAAGAAGAGAGAATAGGGGGGAGGGGGGCTATTCGGACTGTGTGAGTAATTTAGTCAAAGCAAATCTTCTATATACTATACTGTGTAGACTATAGCCATCCGCGAGATATATGTATGTGTGGGATATCGTCTTTATGGTGTTTTTTTTTTTTTGGTGATGAGAGAGAAAACGATGTGGATATGTGTATGTTGAAGATTTTATTTTTGGAGAAGGGATGGAGGTTTTATCACTGGATTTTAGGATATAAATGGACGATTGCTGCGATGTCGTTTGGATTACGATTAATAATGATGAGTTGCGTATGTGTTTGTATGTATGGAAAAAAGAGATAGAAGGATGCAGAGAGAGCTTGGCAATGGAAACATAATTCTCGTTTTCTAAATTAAAATGAAAGCTGAATTTATATGCGACTATATGTTTTTGGTAGGCTTGTTAGTTTTGGACGTTATCTAATTACCGAGTAAAAGAGAGGATTGAGTTTCCGTGGCTAAAATTTTGAAAGCTATCATGTGTATTGCATAAAATCTGCGAATTAAATTTAGTTCGTTTGGCACCATCTATATATTTGTATGTATGTATGTTTCAAGCTGTGCTTGCAATAACCATCACTATTTCAATTTGGATTTGAAAGCTCAGCTTTTAGAATTGTCAATAAATTAATCTGCATTTATTAAGAAAAATCTTTTGTGAATTAACTCGAATTAAATTCTATGTACAATATATACTAAAAAATAATAAAAAAAAAACAATAACTTTATTATAATTTTCATTCATATCACGTTCAAATATTAGTTTATCCAATCAACTAATAGAACACTTCTAATTTAAAAAAAAAAAAAAATCAACTACATAAATTGATTAATCAACTCATGTAACAAAACTAATAATACGATATCAAACTAGTTAAAAGGGTGAAAGTGCAAGGTGAGCTTTCACAAGTTATACTAATTTACCGGACATAATCCTCAAGTTGTTAGCAGATCGGACGTTCACATAGTTACCGATACCCCCCTTTCTCATACACACCTTATAACCAAAGCTATAGCACATAATTACAGTATACACCAATAAGCCTCCAGTATATTTTATAACATAAGCATTTACGAAACTTATATACCAATATATTACACGCCATCAAACTACAATTTTAAATTATATATACGCGTTCGTGTTTATGCTTAGTCGTTTAAATGTGAAATTTTGAAGATCGCGGATGATTTTGCACGTGCGAGAGAAAGTAGATTTATTTATATATGTATGTATGTGTATGTATACGTGACTGTCGGATTTTTTTTTATTTTTCTTTCCTGGTCGGTTCCGAGTCGACGCGCTTTTAAGGAGGTGTCTGATGGGTTACACGAAAGGCTTTGATGAAAAATATGTTGGATAAGCGAGTAAAGGCTATTAAATATTGCTTTTTTAGAGTGTAAGGTGTTAAATTAATTAACGCGGAAAGTCTACTACTTTTTTTTCTTTTTAAAGTTGGTATTTCTGTTTGATTAGTATGTGTGTTGGTAAGAATGTAATTTAATTAATGTAACGTTGAAACAAACAATAAAAAAAATGTATGTAGTAAACAAAATATTTTAGTTGACAATCAACTCACGTACTACAAAAAAAAAAAAGTATCTATAAAGTTCATAAATTAAATTCGCATTTGCAGTATCCTACTTTCTAACACTCCTGACAACTTAGCGCCAACCTAAAACCACTGCACAAACATCCCTTACTCCATCTCTTGCACAAAAAAAAAAAAAAACAAAAAAAAAAAAAACAATCACATCAGCAAAAGAGAGTTGCCCTAACCCCGTGTACTTTGACCTAGTTTTCGCCACAGACTGCGTCGCTTCCATCCATTTCCCCCTTTTCTCGTGTAACATGGGTTGGGAGAGGGAGGAGGTTGACTCGCGGGCACATACACAGAGCAGCAAAAGGGGTAAAGAGAAATAGTCGACGCGTTGAGTTGGCTACATGCCAGATGACATTTTCCACGAGCTTTTGCCAACCCATCATCCATCCTCCCTTTGGTTTTCCAACGGTTTTATACTGGTGTAGTCACCGGAAGTGGTATACCGGAAAAATTGCGGGATATGGTTTATCATCCTTACTGAGTTTTTACAGTGATGTGTAGAATTAAGGTACTATTATTATAAAATATCTTATTTTTAAATGGAAATAAAATTAATTTTAGTATTAGTTATAATTAAATAAGTGCGTAATAAGTTGATAACTACTTTTTCATAAAAATGCAAAAAAAGAAAATGACAAGAATAATAATCTTGAAAATATAATTTTGCAGAACTAAACTTCCCATCCAAAAATGTTTCTTCTTAAACTTAATTAGAAGCCAGTCGCTCAAGTCCAAAAATTTTCTCTCAACTGTAACATATTAAATAAACGAGTCACCCGTAATTAAATCAACCAAGTTTTCTTTTCTATATAGCAAACACTAAAACTCAACTTTTTCATCTCAAAAACTTTTCCAACATCCAGACACATATACACACACACATACCAATTACTGTCATTAAAAATATGAAAAACCCATATTCTGCTTCTACTTTCGCGTTTTATACTATATAACATATCCTAATCAGACATACAAACATACACACCGGAAGAAACTTTTATAATCTAACACCTACTCAGATGAATTTTAAGTTTATTGTCTTCGTACAAGTTCATACACTAAAGTCACGTTGCACATGATTTGAAACTATGAGGCATAAAGGAGAAGAGAATCAGTCATACTAACTTCAGTGACTGACCGAAGTCGGAATATTAATACACTTGACACTGTTACTCAGGAAATCATATGAAGGAAATGCTTCTATATCCTACCGACGACCAAGTGTCTTCCGCATACGGGAAGCTTGCGGGAGGAAGAACAAGTAACTCCACGAGCTTGCAAATTTAGACGTGCTTGATTAAGATATAATACCTAGCTTAGATATAGTTATTCGTTAATATAAATAAAATTTTATTGTTTATTGAGATGGAAATTTAAAATCTTAATGTTTAGATACTTTTGTCGTCATTTCTCAAGTTTAATTCGAAACTCACACCTTTTACTTTATAAGCTTAAATTTCCTTTCCAAGAAAAAGAAAAATAAAGTATGAGTAATATTACTTAATGAAAATATCTTTATTTAAAGAAGATCAAAAGTTTATAGGATGCAAGTAAGAAAAAAAGGTGTACATTATGAAAAATCGTTGGGAATGCAAATCCTTATTTATACACGCGTTCAACGAAGACAGAAAGAGAGAGAGAGAGAGAGCTTGCAAGCTCCTACTCAACCTATACTAGTACTCTTGGGAAAAATATTTTTTAAAAGTTAGCTGCTTGTAAACTTTTACTTATTTCAAAGTATTTTCATCCAACAGACGATAAAGAGAGAAGTAAAGGAGACACACCTTTAGAGCTTTTTTTTCTTGAAAACGTGTATATATAAACATCGAAACCGGAACTTTTTCTCTTTTACTCTTCAAGTCGAAGTTTTTTTTAAATATTGGCAATCCAAACATAGACGATTGCCTTCATTAAACTTTTTTAAAAGAAACGTACAGCTTGTGTATGCTCTAACGCTTTGCTACTGAGACAGAATCCGATTACGAGTAAAAAGAGGGTAGGGGAGGGGGGGAGAGTCTTGATTTTTATCTTTTTTATAAAGTGACGGTTGTTTTTCACTTCATTCGTTATGAAGGAAAAGTAGAATGAAGAAAAGCTCGTAAACATAAATTTTGCGATCGCTATGATGGACGACTCTTTATTAAACTTTTATTTTCTCTATAAATTTCAGAATATTTTCAAGTGATTAAAAGTATTAACATTTAAAATTTAAAGCTTTGAAAATTATTATTTTTTTTCTAAATATCAAAAATTAACAAATAAAATAACGACAAATCCGAATAGATATAAACCTACACATTCAAAACTATAAACTCAATGACATATAAAACATCAAGAAAAAACAATTGATTGACGCGCTTGAAGTTCTCTCCACAAATCCAACAACCAACCCCTTTCTCTATAAAAAAAGAAAAAAAAAAAGAAAGACAAAACTAAATAATAATGACAAACCAAACGCGCAAGACAGCTCGGACGGAAAAAAGCTCTCTCTCTCTCGGTGAGAAGTAGACAGACGTGTGTTTGTATGTATGTGTGTGCATCGCAGTTTGAAAAAACACACAGAGAAAAATCCGCGGTTATATACACGCTCGCGTATACACATATCACTTGTATATGAGAAAAAGAGAGACATCAAACTCTTGTATATATATGTATACTATATACTAGCCAACAGCAGTAGTAGTAGCTGGCGGACGAACGAACGGACGTTCTGTTTCTACCGAAACGTCAATCGCATCGTAGCCAAAAGGGTGAGGATGAGAAGAAATGGAAGAACTTTGCACGCAGCAACAGCAGCAGTTCTTTCTCTCTCTCTCTCTCTCTCTTTTTTTGGTCCACGACTGACCGACCCAACCACCCGCGGCTCGTCAAAAACAAAAAAAAAAAAAAGAAGAATTGCATTTCCCCCGCGTTCAAGCGTCGCTCAGGCGAAAGCTCTCGGTACCGAAATTCGCTTTTCTCGAGGGAGAAAACGACAGGCTGGTGTATAACAGTACTAGTAGTAGTAGTAGTAGGTGGGAGTGAAAATTCGGGCCGAAAAAAAAAAGATCCTCTGTAGACAAGAAAAACCTCTGGTGTTCATACACGTGTGTGGGCAGTAAAAAAAAAATTTATATGCTACGATAGAAAAGAAGAGGTGGACGAACGTAAAAAAAAAAAAATTCGATTTTCACGTTTCGCAAACTAACGAAGTGGTTCTTGGGTTTGCGCGCGCGTTCGCTGACGAAATTGCAGTACTGATCTGGTTTGGCCGAAATATATCATACAAGCAGAGACTCTCTCCTCTCACTGTCCATCTTTTTTTTTTTTATAAAAATTTTTTTTCTGTACCGAACAATTCAAGCAAGTCCAAAAAAAAAAATCTAGTCACGGCCAGCCAAAATAAAAGAATACACGAGAGAAGCGTCTGTTTTCTGTTGCGCATATGATTTTTCTTGGTTGAAAGTTATTTCGTTAAGCTATATACGTGCACACACCTTTCTCTTTTTCAACCTACCCATGCTGGTGATTCAATTTTTGTATCGACGATGGGATACCCCAGTCGGCCCTTTGCTGAAATTTTTTTTTCTTTAATCGTAGGTATGCGATGGTGCTTTTCTTCAATTAACGATTCTGTTTTATAACGACCTTCGGCTATTCGATACTTAAATCAGAGACTGAATATGTGGAAAGAAAAGGAAAGGGTGAAATTTGGTAATGTTTGAATACGTCAATTAATATCGCGTAGCTAATTGTATTGAAAAACCAACGTTTTCTTTTAAGAAAAAAAAATTGTTACTATAATTGCAATGTTAAGACTAATGTAAATTTGATTATTGTAACATACACTGTTTTTGACATTAGCTTATAATCAGTCAAAATACTAACTCAATCGCTACTAATTACGCTTAATTTATTTGTAATCATAATATATTTATGAAATTTGTATGATTTTAACGCTATAATAACGATTTGTTGTCATTGATGGCTTATATTCGAGTAATTGATATTGTCATGAATGTTTGTTTATCGAATGGCCTTATCCCCTCCCAAAACTAACTGACAGAAAAGTAATTTGTAAATGATATGAAATCATAATAAAGTACATACAAACACGATTTTACGAAAAGCTCTCTAAAGCAGCTTTATAATTCGATTAAAATTCAATAATTTAAATTTGTCATTATCAAATCGAATTTTGAAATCTATTATAATATAATATAAATTTAAAAAAAATCGTATGATTAATAATAACAATAAACCGCAATAAAAAAATTTCAATGATTTACAAAATAACACAAACACAATCTAATAACATTTCATCCGTAAAGAACCAACATCTAGGTTCCCCATGTACTACGCACGCACTTTCCCCCCCTAAAATCCAACTTTCTCCCTTCCACATACACAACCACACAATACTCGCAGCAACAGTTTGCCTCCCCCTTACTATATATATGGAGAAATTTCAAGCGGCCGTTTGATTTCACATCAGATATATATACATACATATCGGCTATAGACTTCTCTATACACACACACATATACACCCCCGGCTATATACAAAAGAGAAAGAGAAGGAAGGAGGACAGTTGCAAATTAACACGGAGCTTTCGATGTTATATAGTACAGTATATATACGAGAGGAAGATCCGCGCATATTTTAGCGGTATTCTCACTCGCTCTTTGTTTTCAACTGTTTGGTAGGAAGAGAGAAGGAATCCTTGCGCGGCCTTGGCTATCTGCTGTTTGCTACTGTTACTGCTGCTATGCTATGGCAAATAGGTACGAGGGATATAAAGCTCGGTTAACAATTGAATTGTATTCGAGAATTTTGGGATAAATTTAAAGATTACTTTATAAAATCATTTTTTGGTTGTGTTTATGTTCGTTTGTTGGTGAAGTTGTGGATTTTAGGGTTATTGTAAAATTTGTGAATAATGTGGTGACAATGAGCTTTTTTTAATTTTACTGACCAAAGAGCTTTTTTTATTTAATTTGAGGTAATAGCTAGCTTAAAATAAATAATAAAGAAAAATATTAATTGTCATTCTATTTAAAAAGTAAACATTTAAATTACAAACGTAATATTTTCAAAGTTCATTATTTTAAATATTAAAAACTTTATATAGCAGTATAACAAGTTAAAAGCTTTTAAATTGTTGAAATTTTATTTCATATATGTTAACGACATGCTTTTAGATTTATAAAGACGTTAATAAAGTTACAATTTTTTTTTTATTCATCGATTCAATTCAATTCAAATTAACTATAATATTGACAGTTGATAAACAATTTTTTATGACAGCACACTAAAATCCAAAAAGCTCATCCATAATATCGTAAATTAATATCCAAGCAATATAAACGTACGATATATAACCAAAGCAACGTCAAAAGGGTAGATTTATGAAAATTTAAAATATTGGGTAAAGGGGAAAAAGCAGCAGCAGTAGCTGCACAAAATTGCGCAGAGGAGAAAAAGAGCAACGAGTAAAAAAAAAGAGGGAGGTGGGTGTATGGTATGGGTTTGGTAAAAGTAAAGTTGACCAGAGCAGCAGGAGCAACGTGTAATATTTTTCCGTTTGATGTATCCGGTAGTATATAGAGCTGCCTGGTGTATATAGCAAAGCAGCAGCAAGTGAGCGACGTTGAAATTGATCGACATCGACGTCGAAAGCGAACTGAATGTATTTTAACCGCCGAAAGCTCTTACCAATCTACGAAGCAATTTACGGTCACACTGGAATATATATATCGGCTCAAGGCTTACAACCCCCCTACTCTTGCTTTTTTTTTTGTTTTTTTATTTCAGTTGGATTAAAAATTGATTTTTGTACATCCCTATTTCTTCTATAGAGGTTATCGTCACTTCATGCCCTTTATACTTTTCTGTGAAAAACTATTTTGAAATTGAAAATCAAATGAAATATTGGAAAACTATAGTTTATGGCAATTTGACCTATCAAACTAAAAATCAAGAAAAAAAGTAACTTGTTTTTTTATCATTTTTTTTTTACTTACGTTAAAAAAAATGATTATATATTACATAATATTTCATCTTTTTAAAAAGCACAAAAAAAAAAAAATAAACCTAAAGCTTCATGTACCAACGATCAGAAGATTCACTTAAGTACTTCCCAACGCAAGCTTGAAAACGGTAAAAGGGAAAAACATCCCGCAATTCGTAAAAGGGATAAACGAAAAAGATAGAAAGAAATAAAACGTCGAGTTAAGCAGAGAGTGAGCCAAGCCATAAACGGCATTAAAAATAAGCGCAAGCTCACCGAAAGCTTACAGAGGATTTAAGCTCTCTATCTTACGCTATTGAAAAATCTTGGTAACCTATAAGATTTTCTTTACGATCGAAAAGCAAGAAAAAATAAAAATTAAGAATCATATCTAGCTATATATATAAACTTAAGCTCTATAAAATATTAATTCCTCATATTTTACTACTTAATAAAATAATCCGCAATAACTAATTAAATTCCGTAGATAATCTCAGTACTTTGTAAATTTCTCCTTTGCTTGCCATCGTCATATATAAACACACACCACGATTGAATTATGTATAATCGTCAAGTCATTTCATCCTAAGCTTTTACCCTGTACCGGCAAAAACTCGGACTATATTCACATCATACATACGTGCGTCTTTCCAAGCGCAATAAAATTTCACATTTCCGACGTGAAATTAAACATCTCCCTTAAAGCTCCGAGAAAGCTTTTCAGTCAAGCCGTGCGTATAGGGACATGACCGTTATGTGCTTGCACATGTATGTATGTATATATTTAAATCTCGAATGAGACAGAGAGAATCTCGAGTAGACTTTAGGATATATAATGTATATATTTATATGTGAGCTTGCAAGATTTTAATGGAACGTTTTGCGCATTCGTGTTTTTTTCCATCCGTCGACTGTCTTAAAACTGGAAAGGAAAAAAAAATTGCTAACTATATAAAATGAAGAGTTTGTACTTATGCGTCTGGCAGTTTGGTTAACTTTGTATTTATACCTCAGAATTTCATTTTCTTTCAAGCATATTAATAAATGTATTTTTTAAAATGAGAATATAATCAAGTAACAGATTATACAAATTAATACAGAATTCTTGTAAAAAAAAGAACAAGCGTATCGCAACAATATCCTTAAGTCAAGTGAAAAACTCTCTATCGCCATTAGAGCAAATTTTTATTCTTCTATTTTTACCAAACGGTATACAACCACGATGAATATGTTAAAAGTACGTTTGTGCCTACATAAAAAAGGGACGATTGAAATACATACAGATATATAATAAAATAAGAAAAAAAGAGAAATTTCAAGCTACACATCCATATACAGAAAGAGAGAATAGCCACGAAATTTTTTTTGTGAAATACAGAGAAAGAGAGAGAGAGAGAGAGAGAGAGAAAGTCTGGATTTTTACCGAACGGATTTTTCAATCAGAGCATCCCACGAACGAGCTTGCATATAGAAACGAAACGAACGACACTCGAGACGATAAACGAAAATGAAACGGCGTAGGCGAGAGAAACAGAATGAAGGGGGGTGGGGGTGATATAAAGATACATAGCGCAAAAAAAAAGAAAGATACAGAGAATTACTCTATATAGAAGCAACGACTATAGAAGTGAGGATGGTTATATACGAGAGTAGAAGAAGGATAGAGGGTAGGGGGGAGGAGGGATTAATAAAGCCTCTCTCGCATAGAGCCCCGGAGAGAGAGAGAGAGAGTTTCCGCGTTCATTTCATGCAGAATCGAATTGAATTTCCGTTCTCTCGTAGAGGCCTTGTGTGTATATGTATATATACACATCCGAGCTTGCAACGTTCACTATCACATACATATATATACGAACGTGCTAGAGAGAGAGTTCGCTTTGCGCGCCTGTAACGTAAAAGCTCGAGCGATTCCCTTTGATGTTAGCGAGCCGCTCTCTATACCTCGAAGTGAGCGAGTGAGTGAGAGAGATGATGCTATAGATGAACTGACGCTGCTGCTGCTGGCCGAAAATAAAATAGAGGGTGAGAGTGTTTGAGAGTATGCCACCACTTCTCTTTCTATGGCCTCTTGGTTACATCGAGAGATGTGATATATAGTGGTATATATATATTAAGGGGATGAGAGAGCTTGACTAAATAATCGATTTATGAAAAGCTTGGTGGAGTTAAAGGGTTGGAATGGGGTTATTGTACGGTTATGGTATGCGTATATTTTGAAGGGTTGGTTTTGTTATAGTTTTTTGAAGATTGTTTTTTTTTTTGTGTATTGGTTTGATGAAAGATAATAAAAAAGAATAATATTATTAAGGAGTGTTTTAAAAATAACATTTTATTTTAGTTCATTCATTAAAATTTTAAAAACATTCTCACAATAATATTATCTTTTTTTAATTTATTTTTTAACAATTAATTAACCCAATCAATTTTTCAAAACTCTAATCAATTTTTAATTAACAAAAAAAAAAAATAAAAAAATCTGCAAGTTCAGCCAATAAAAAAAAAGAAAAAGAAAAAAAATTCTCCCTTCCTCTTCATCACCCTTACCAACTTCAAGCGTGCAAATCCCATCCACTTTTTATTACCTTACCCATCTCTTTCCTCTCATTCAAGAGCTCAATTTTCCTTGCAGCTTCATTCGGACACCAACCCCATACGTAGTATATATACACACATACACATATCCATACGTAAAAGTTGTACGCACTCAAGCTCGTTAACTTCTTTTCTCTTCTCTTCACATCCACCCTCCCAAAACATTCATCCCATACGCACATAGTTATCTACTCATCCTACTTCATTTTAGATTTTGCGAGGATAGGTAAATCTACGATACACAGACACGCATATACACAGAAAACTAACCGACTATATAGTTTATATACAGAGCAAAGAGGGAATAAGAAATGAGAGAAAACGAGTAAAGCAGTGCTGATAATGATTATGCGAGAAAAGAGAAGAGAGAAATATAAGTAAAAGATAGGAAACGCAGTAAAGGGCGAGAGTAATGTGTATAGGCTTAATTGACGTTCATTATAGAGGTTTTGCGGTACCAAAGCTATAGCTTACTCCCACTACCCACTCTACTATACATACCAATCTCTCTTCTCACCCCCTTACACGCTCTTTCTCTTCCAGAGCGCGGGAGAAAAGGGTCAATATTTGAGTGCATACAGTCTCGAAATTACGCTTGATTTTGCCCGTAGGCTTTGTAGAGGAAGAGAGAAAGAGAGTGTGGATTTTATAGTTTTGTAGGGGGTGGAGAGGAGAAAATGAGGGATGAAATTAGTATGAATTTAGAGGGGGATGTTTGGAGATGAGGATATGTTTGGTATTTTTAATTTTTTGATGCTGTTGTTGTTATTGTTGGAAAAGAGTATAGGTTTGGAGAAAATATGATTTGAATTTGTGAGGATAATTTAAAAATCGTTGTGTAAAAGATTAATTAAAAAAAAATTTTTGGTACTAATTTAAATATTAACGAGAAATATAATTACAATTTTAATCAATAAAGTACGGATAAAAATAAAATCAACATTAAAACTTAATTCAAGTTTAACGAAGACTATCAGCATTAAATAATTCCTTAGACTCCAAGCAGAAAATGCATCAAACTTTCTTCACCCATAGTAATTCTTGCGTGAAAACAACAAAGTCCACATGCAAAAATCTCTCTCCTCCTCCTTCTCCTCCTTTCCTCTTTCATCCTAGTTTACCCTTAACTTTAACCCTCAGCCTTCAAAAGCGTTTCTCTCTCGACTTTTCTTGATCTAAGGTAACTTCCCACCGGAAAATTCATTGAAAACCAGATCGCGTACAAGCCGACAGTTAACAAACTTTCTTTTTTCCTTTTTTTTTTTTTCTCAAAAAGACGCCAAAAGTTTTTAGACGCTGACGAGGTGTAAGCTAAAGTTTTCTACAGTCTTTCTTTCTCTTTCTCTTTTACCCTTTTACCGCATCGAGCTTACACAGGGGATACTCTTTTTTTCTTCAAGCTATTCTCTTCTTTAGATGCGTATTCGAGCAGCTGATTTATGCGATCGCACGGAACTGAGTAAAATAAAAAAGGGGGATAAGACGTTGGTTTTGACTTATCACATCAGAGCTTTTTTGAATATTACATGAGAGAGTATATTGACTAATCGTAACACTTTTAGAACTTATTTAACTTTCAATCGCATGTAAAAACGAATATGTAAATTAAAAATTAGTTCCTATAATTTAACATTGAAATGTGATATTTCTAGTGTAAAAAATCCGTATACAATCAGCAATTGATATCTCATTATCCAAAATTAAAAAAAAAAATCTAATCTAAAACTTTCTAATTACAGGTATTCTATCACCTAACAATGTAACATCAATCAAAGTACCATCAAACAAAACGCAAATCCACGAATCCGAAAATGACGATAATCAAAACGAAGAACTAGTAGCTTTAGCAAGCGAACGTTATCGCCGACTCATCCCTTATATGACCTATTACCTCATGAACAACTACGTTCACCAACAACAACAGTCAGCTCCACCACCACAACAATCTCAACTACCAAGTTATGGTACAAAAAATCCAACAACCGAAAGCTTACGACGACCATCACCTGCTTCTCATTATGTAGCTTTAAGACCATCACCTCCAGCACAGCAACTTCATGCATCTCGCTATCAAGTACCGAAATCTCAATCTGATCGTTTTGTACCTTCGGTAAGGTATGATCCTAAAGATGGTGCAAGTCAGGATGCTGATTATTTTGTACCTGTAAGATATTCAGCGAGTAAGGATTATGATGAATTTTCACCTGGATTACGTACTACTATACCTATACCAATGTAAGTTAAATATTTAAATGCTTTTATTTAAAAAAAAAATTATGTAACTAATAGAGATTTTTTATTTTATACAGACCAACTGTACCAACAACAGCAAGACCTGTGACTTATCTTAAACCAACGACTAAACATCAAGATTATACATTTCCAGAATTTGAATCAGTTCGTTTTGTCAAACCTCATCGTTATGCTGCTGCTAGACCTACAATTCAACCTTCAAGAAATTTAGGTTTAGGTCATATTCTGAAGAGCTTGCAACTGACGAGTCGATTACCAGAGGTTTTGAGTAAGGATAATATTGATAGTAGTATAAGAACATTAGAAGAAATTTTACGGATACTAAATATGGGTAAAAAGGAAAATCAAAATACCTGTAAGTATACAACGAATAAATTTTATGAAATGAATTATAGTGATTAATGTTTGAACTTTGTTTTTAGACTACGATAAATACAAGCCAGTATACGCAATAAAACCAAAAGTCATAACAGAATCAAATTTTGAAGCAACTCAACTGGCTGCAACACCACCTTACAATGACGATGAAGAAGAAGAATCACCAATAGAAATGAAACCATCACCAGCTTATGTCAATCAAGTCAAAGCTCAAATGACATTAGTTCATCCCCAAGAACTTGAGCCTTCATACATTGAATCAATCAAACCTCAACTTACACTTGCTCAACAAGAACCGCAGCTTATCCAAATTAAACCTTACGTAGAACGACCTAAAGCACCAGTTGTCCAACTAGAAGAACCAGAAGTTGAGGAACAGGTTGTGGAAATTAAGCCTAAAAGTCCATATGTTCATCAAACCAAAACCCAAACACCTGCACCTCAGCAGACGGTTAATAAAATTATCGAATACTATATACCAATTGTTCAGGATATAGATGAGGAGCCTGCACCAGTTGCTCCAGGTAAATTTTTTTTTGCTAAAAATATTTATTTAAATTAATTTGATAAAAATATTATTTTTACAAATAGCTAAGAAACCAGTACCCCCTCCAATTACCGAGCGACCAACAGAAAACGATTACAGAGCCGTATCCGAAGGTAACACTAACAACGGCTTACTTGAAGATGTCAAGTACGCGTCTGCACCCCCAGCATCAAGCGTAAATGGACTCACAGCCCACCTGAACACGATCCAGCCACTATTGAAATACGGAGCGACCCGTGGTAAGCCTCACGTAGATTACCCTGCTTATACTGAGATTCCAGAGACTGAGTTCAGCTGTAAACAGCAACGTTATAAGGGATTCTTTGGAGATCCAGAGACTGGTTGCCAAGTAAGCTAGTTACTTTTCAGTTAATAATTAATTAAAAGGTATGATATTTATGAGATTTAAATTGGCAGGTATGGCACTACTGTGATCTCAATGGTGGCAAATCATCATTTCTATGTCCCAATGGTACAATATTCAGTCAAGTATCTCTTACCTGCGACTGGTGGTTCAATGTTAAATGTGAATCAACTACCCAGCTTTATGTACTTAACGAGAGACTTTACAAGTACATACTACCTATAATGCCAAAATTTCCTGAGGATTTCACAGGACCTGAGGTCGACAAGTATCTTGAGCTTAAGTTTAAGGAAATGGAGGCCAAGATGAAGGAGAAAAAAAAGAAGAAGGAAGAACAAGAGGATAAAGATAAGAATGCTATTAATACTTTGCAATCAATTGAAGATTCAAAGTGATTGGGTTGGAATGATTGATTTTTTAAACTAGGGAATAGGACAGAAGTATTGCAATATTTAAAATTGAATTTTTAATAGCGTTGTTGTTAAAGTTAATTTAAGGGGGGACTTAGTTAAAAATAATTGCTCAACATATTTAGTTACTACTCCTGATACTTTTTCTTTTTGTTAAAAATGCTTCTGTCTATGTAAATTATTGCATTGTTGCCATTAGATTGTGTAAGGACGGAAAGAATCAAAGGGATAGTGCAATAACAACTTGATCAGGTAAAATGTCAAGAAAAGTATATTTGCACATCTTGTATGCTTGTTTGATGGCAAATATTTCTGCTGTGCCTCTAGTCAAGTTTTCGTCCTTTTATAGTTACTTAAGCAAGATTCAAGTGTCAACCTCTACTAGACAACACTTTATTATCTCTTCAGAATTTATATTTTTTTATGAATGTTATAATTATATGCTCTTATTTTAATTATGTTAAATTTAAATTACTAGCGCTAATGTTTGTGCCTACAGAAAACATTGTATTTAGAGAAAAAAACAAAAATATCAATATGAATCACTAGCGTAATTGAGCAAGAGGCATATAGTACTCTTAGCAAATTCAACAAAAATATTAATGTTGAATATTTTCAAGTACTGTTATGTATTTTGTTGAATAAACCTATTTATTCATTTTATAAATAATTGTTTATTTATATTAATATGTATAAAGACTGACCTTTAAAGTTTCCTGGGTACGCAGTTTAGTCTCCTTCAGTTTTTGAAAAGCTGCTTCAAACTCTGGCATCATCTCTTGGTTCTAGAATTACAAAAGTATCATATGTATTATAAATAATGTTATATTTGTATCGATTTGTTCTAATAGACTTTCTTTAAAAAATATATCAAATAAAACTGGTAATTTCATTTAAAATTGTTTTTAAGATTGTATCGATATTAAGTAAAGATATTTTACATACCCTTTCAGCTTGCAAAATATTACTATGACCTTTATGTTTTTGAATTATACAATGAGAACAACACTCAATATCACAGTCGTTACAATAATATTCACAAGAATGATCATCATGGTCAGGGCAATGTGAATTAGTTAACATTTCATCGTAAGCATTTGTATTTAGTGGTACAGCCTCATGAAAATCCAAGGCATTTTTGTGCATCTACAAAAGATAAGAATTTTTATGTTAAGAAGTGTGTAACTAAAACTTTACTTATAAAAATTTTTTTAAATATTTGAAAGAATATTTCAAGCAATATTAAAGAGTACAGTTAATTAATTAAATCAAAACATATGTTGATGCAAACCTTTTTGAAACACAACTTGCAATAAAAAACAGTGCAGTTTTGACACTTTAACGAAGCAACCATGCCACATTCTTTACAGCAACCTAAGCATTAAATAAAAATATTTTTAACATATAAAAAAATGAAAAAAAAATTATATATATGTATAACAAAAAATATATATGTATAAGAACCTTGATTGTAGTTTTGGCTAGTTGCTGTAGTAGGCATATGAAATGATATATCTATATCATCAATATTTGGTACTGAATTTAAGGTATGCAGTAGTCCAATTATATAGGCATTATGTGGTAGATTTTTTCTAGCTTTGTTTTCACCCGTCCAAGAAAGACAAGCTGGACAATGTGCCTTTGGATTATGAATTTCACAGTTTGAACAAATAGGATGGCCACAAGGCAACAAAAGCGGAGAGTTATTTCCTTTCAAATCTGAAATGATTAAAAAAAACAAAAGAAATAAAATCAAAAACTGGTGTACTTGCAATACATATATCAATATTTAAAAATAAAATCTACTACTAGCTTTTATATCTTAATCTCTATAAAATATTAAAAGCTTTATTTAAACATTAGTTTAAATCTAAAAAACATTTAATTCAAAAATTTAACAAAAGCCTTTTCATCATAATTTTAAAATATATATATATATATACATTAAACAAGCCCTTTGTTCCAACTATACTTTTGTAAAAAAAAAAAAAAGGAAAATCATCAACAATTATACCTACATCAAGTAGAAACAAAAAATAAAGTTTAAAATAAAAAGCGTCATATATTTTTAGCCGCGATTTTCTCAACAACGGAAAACGTTCGTTACGCGCCTGCGCCTCCAAGAGAAAGATATAACATTAGCTAGACAAAGATAGCACGCAAACAAATTCTTGTAGGTATACACTGGAGATGGCTTTGTTCTCTAGGACGTAAAAAATCACTGTCTTCATCACTCAAACTTATAAACATTAGCTAAACATCGCCCTTTATCATCCCAGTCAGTTTTTCCAAGAAAATTTTCTTTGTCATAGCGAGAAAATCAAAAATCCCCAATCAACTCATACAACAAAAGCTACACCCACATATTCACCAAATCAAAAAAAAAAAAAAACTCACTGACAATCATCCCAAAAAACAAAATCACTAACACAACAAACAATCTAAACAAAAGATCATCATCACAGATGAAATAATTAATTTCCCACGCATCAAACGTAAAACATCCCAAAAATTAGGTTAGGAAATAGCCGGGAATAAAAAAAAAAAACAACTCACCTCGTCTAACAAAATATTTCCTCTTGCACAAACTACAATGCAAATCATTACTTCTAACTCTAGGTAAACTAGCATCATAACCAGATTGATAATTCATTGTCGTAGATTTCGAGAAGACTTTTGCGCCAGCGACTACCTCCTCTCGTCTGTATCTTCTCTGCTGCTGCATCTTTACCGTCTCTTTAATTCACCACAGTCTCTTTCACTTATGTATGTTTAATCTTATTTCTTTGAACTGATATTCTTTTAACGCGAGATGATCTCAAAAACGACTTGACCGTTTATATATCCACACTCTTTTGTCATTCATGCGAGAATGAAATCTAATACTTGTTGCGATACTTACATGCGACAGTGCGACGACTGAACCCGGCGACGTGCGCGCGGCAACCTGTCAATGACCGGGACTGGAAAAGCATGTGCGCCGTGAAACACATAAGCGTTGAGAAGGAGGAGAGGGAGGGGGGGGGGGGAGGTAAACAAGCTCGCGCGCGCTTTACTTTTGTACGTTGTACACAAAAGTGACATAATATGTATTGGTGACTTTTCTTTGAGTGTTTATATGTTAAATATATACCTATATTTATTGTTGAGATGTAAGAAATAAGAGGGAGAGAAATTTAAAGAGTTCTATATCTATAATTGGTGTTTTAAAAGTAACGGTCATTTTAAAATTTCTTTGTTGTAATATAGGTATTTGATGGTAGTTCGAGAGAGTTAAGGGGAGGAAAAGGAAAAGAGTAGGGGAGGAAGAGGTTATTATACAAGTCAGTGCGTGTCTTAAGAAAAGTGTTGTTTAGCTGTGGATATGAAAAAAAGAAAGAAAATTTTGTCAAGACAATAATGCATAATATGGTAAGTAAATTTTCAAATGAATATTAATATGATAGATGGTTATTCAGTATTTCGTGCGCAAGTATATTAATTTCGTAATGTTTTATCAAATACATAGTATTTTTTTTTCTCTTTTTTAAAACTAAATTTTCTAATTAACGCATTCTAGTTTAGTTTTTAATCGTGGAATAAAACGTTATTTAACTCTTAATATTGATTGTACATGATAAAATTCTGATTCCAAGTTTCATATTTTTTTGATTATACAAATGTTCTCGCATTACGTTAATGAATTTTAACAATGATAAATTTAAAATTAAAAATATCTATAGCTAAAGACGTCAAACATTATTTCTAACTAAAAAATATCGTGAAAAACATTTCTCTTGATATATTTTTTTCAAACCACAAAAACAAACTAAAAAATGGATATAATAATCAATTTTACATCTCACTTTCTCTCTCCCCTTCTCTTAAATAAAACCAAGCATATACAAAAAATAAAATTTTACCAGCAAAATTAAAATTTCAACCAGCAATTATAGAAAGAGTATCCGAGAGAAAATTTCGATATATATATTACGGTGTGAAGTAGATGACGAGGAATGAGAGGAAAGGAAATGTAAGAGAGGAAATGTAGGGTATATACTATATTATAGGGGGTTAGGGTTTTAAAGGAGGCACTCGCAAATTGCCTACGTCAATCAAACGTCCTCTCCCGTGCGATCTTGAATTTTTCATGTCTCTTTCTTGCTTTTTGTTTCGATTTCTCTTGAAACCTTTCCTATTTTCATTTTTAAAAAAAACCCTCTGAATTTCTTTACTACTAAAAAGTCAAAAATTTTGCTAACATGTCATATTATTCGTATAAAATTGTTAATTTAAAAAAAAAAACTAACACTACTCTCTTTGATACACACATACATACAGTAGCAGAGCACAAAAGCAAAAATTTCCCTCTATTTTTTTACCGTCGACACATGTAGATATAGGTACCTAAGTAAAAGAAGAAAATATAAGAAAAAAGGGGGAAATTTTATATAATACTTATTTTTCTCACGCACAAACATTAAAAATAAAGAGTGAGGTAAACAAGACTTTTCCTCGTTTCATAGTCTCGCATACCTAGTAGTAGCAAAAAGTATATAGCAGCATCTGGCACTTAATACCGTCTTCCGGAATTTTAATATATGCGTCCTTTCTCTCGCTATATCTCCTTCTCCTCTCCCAGAAATAAATAAGCCTTCTTTTATCCTCCTTCCCCTTATTATATTGTACGCACCTTCTCTCTTTTAGGCACCAAGGTAAAAAAGGATATATACCTGGCACACGGCGTAAAATAAAAAATATAAAAAATCTCGGACTATAAGCTCACTCACTCACTCTCTCTCTCTTGTATTTGCACCCTGGTACCTCTACCTATGTATATAGTGTACGAGCGTAAGTCTTCAAATATTTGGCCCGGGCAGCTTTTAATTTGCAGCCAGCAGGCACAAATTGACCCTCCTCCTATACTATACCTATTCGTCGTCGTCCTCGTAGTATAGTAGTAGTCTGGTAACCGTTTGCTTGCTAGCTGGAAATTAATTTTCATTTGGTGCATTATTAAAACTAGCTCTCTTTCTCTTTCTCTCTCTACTTTTAACCCTTCCTTGGATACTTTTTTTGTGGAATAGATGACGATGATGATGATACTGAACCTATATGATTTTTTACGATTGGTTGTAGTTTGATTATAATTTTGTTTTTTTAAATAATATTTAATTATTTTATTTCGTGTCAGCAAGTTTATTTTTTTAAGCATTGGTACTTTTAAACAATGTAACTTTCAATTACTTTTCTTGAAATTTATATTTATGCTTAATTAAAAAACAAATCTTATAGAGGGGAATAAATCAATTGACATCGAATTACTTGTTACACAGTAACTCTATAAAAAATTCCACGAAATCTATCTAATAAAACTGAATATACATTTGATATTCAATAGACGAAACAAAATCGAAAAGTCTTTATATCAATCATATCCTCCAACCGATATTTAATCATCAATTCAAACTAAATCTCTCTCAATTTCACCTTCCCCTTCCCTCACTGTAATCCAATACACAAAACAACATCCTCATCATTACATCAACATCCATTCATAAAAAAATTACAATTTACCATCCGAGAAATCGTAATCTTTAAAAATACCAAATCTCAACGCCAGATGTCTCTAAAGTCTCAACGGTCTCGGATCCATGCACCGCAAGTGCGTATTTTTTCTCTCGATGATCTAAAACTTACGGTATGAAAACTCCTTCGAGTCGTATATCAAATCCTATATATCTTTTTTCTTTCTATTCGTGTTGAGCAGTTATATGTATGTATGTATGTATGTATGTATATTGTAGAAGGCCGATTGTTTTGCTAATTGGCAAAAACATGAGCTTCGTGGAAGTCGTTAGTCTCGCGCCGATTGGCTGCATGTTGCTGCAGCTGCTGGTGGTTGTACTTATACTTACACTCTATGTTCTCTGATGTGCATGGCTGATGCTGTTATGATGCTGCGTTGCTTTTGGCTTGATCATTTTATATATATGTGGATGAATTTTTATGTTCTAGAGGGGTTTTTTCTTGTGTTTAAAGTTTAGCGATATTATATTTGGATGAGTTTCAAATGATAATTTTGATTTTTTATAAATTTTGATGATTTTTGTTTATTTGTTTAATTTTAATTTTTGTTATAAATCGGTATACTGGTTTTTATATAATAAAAAAAAGGTTAAAGTATAAAATAAAATTTGATTCTTTTTTATCATAATTTTTGTTTGAAAGTAAGTCGCTATCACATTTTGTAGAATTTTATTTGAACAAGAGCTATCGATATCTATACTTATGTATGAATCTTAAATAGAAAATTTAAAAAATTCGAATTCTTAGTATTACACATTTAAAATCGTAATCATCAAATTTTTTTTCACATAAAACTCTGTATAATCACGTGTACAAAAACTTAAAAGAAAAACTATGTAAAAGTATGTAATTATTTCTCCAAATATCAAAATTCAAACAAAAAATTTATTAAAAAATCAAAATTCATAAAAAAAAACCAACTCTATAAAAAATCATCAAAAATCCACCAACAACATAAAAATCCTTTCTCAAAAATATCCATTCCTTCTCATCCAAATCATCATAACAATAATAATCAAAATCCTAAAGTCATCCCATCATCACTGAAAATATTCTGCATGCCAAACCTTTCTCTCTTCCTCCCTCCCATCCTCCCAACTCCATCATAGTCCATCCATCCTACAAACCACTCATACATACACACATACACACACATCCATATACAAGAATCTACATCGCAAAATTCCTGCGCACAAGCCTACAAGATTATAGCAAAAGAGAAGGCATCAGACACACATACACTCTTAAAATTGAGATAATATAAGAGGGACTCGCTTATACATATACATACATACACAACTATCTAGGTCTATATAATTCGCATCTATACCTATATCTATATATATATAGTAGCCTAGGCCGGGTGCGGCCGGGCGCACAAGACCCGTTACGTCTTATAAGTATAGCCATACTAACTTAGCTCTATACACAGCCAACATCGTCGTATAGTCGTTCGGTTGGACTGCAAGTGCTAGCTACGGCTTAGCAACACACTCACACCACGTTTCTTTATATATACATAGGTATATCTATATAATGGACATCCGATGGAAAGAAGGGCGATATAGAGGGGGGTGGGGGAGGGGAAAAATAGCGAAGTGGGAGGAGAAATATAGTAGTAGTAGGAGGAGGGTAAGAGGAAAGCCGCGAAGACTACGACGACGACGAAGAGAGCAGCAGCCAAGGTCTAGGCTAGGCCGCCTTGGTATTCAAGGTCACGTGTAACGAGCGGACAATCTCTCTCTCTCTCTCTCTTTCTCTCTCTCTCTCTTTTATATATACCTATATAATACGTTCTTTACTCCCCACCCCCTCCTATATAAGTATACAAGTGTATATATATAAGACCTGAACGAGTGGTTTTCTCTCTATGTATATTTTATGTATATAGCTATAGAGTTATATTGGTAGGTATGGGTATATAAGTTGATCTTTTGCTATACGCGGATATATATTCTTGTGTCTTGAGAGTAAGAGCTAAGTTATATTTTTGCGAATGAAGAGTTTGCCCTTTTATTTTTGACTTGATTTTATTTAAAAGAGATGATTATTTTTGATAATTTTGTGATATTATTATGATCTTTCTTAAATTTATCTGTATTTGCGATTCTGGTCTGTATGTATAGAGTGTGGGTTTTGTGATTGGGTTTCTAGCATTGATAAGTGGCGACTCTTTGGTTAAGATGACTTGAAATCTGCGGAGGTTTAGTCAAGTATATCTTGTTGATGATGCATAAAATGATTTTTTTTTTAATAATAAAATTTATTAAAACATAATTTGAAAAATAAATTTAAAAAAAAAGAAAAATTTGATTTTACTTAATATTAAAATTATAAATTATAAAACTTTTCTATAACAGTTAATATGCCATGTCTGAACAGTTCGAGTACCAAGCACCTTTATCTACTTACACTAAGATCCTGGTAGCACAATTTACAATAATCCGCTACTTACTAAACATACAATTTAAAAAAAAAAAAATCTAGAATGTTCAAAAAAATTTAATCGGTAATCCCAAGCTTTTTCCAAACCCTTTTTCCAAAAAAAAACTCCAACGTCAGTAGTGCTTGCAAGCTTCCCCGCCAATGCGTCGCCTGTTAAACCCACGAAAAACATACTTGAATGTACGTATGTATATATACATAGATGCTATCTCGAACGACCTTCGACCCCATTTTCAGTGACGCTTATCGGTTGGTGAACCGGTATTCTAGAGAAAGAGAGAGAGGAAGAAAAAGAGAGAGAGAGAGAGAATACCATGTCCGGAACTGTCCGTCCGCGCCATTTCCGTTTGCCGCAAATGTAATTGGCTCTCTCTCTCTCTTTCTCTCTCAACCTTCTTCCTTTCTTTTTTTCTTTTTCTGTCGTCCTGTTTCCGATCGATTTTTCAGCGACCCTTGTTTTTAGCGGAAGTCAACAGTGTCCGCGAATTTTTTATCCCTTTTTTTTCTTCTTTCTTTCTTTCTTATTTTCTTAGATGAGATCATGAGATTATGCGTATATGCTAAAAATTTTAGTTTTTGAAGAAAAATTGTCATATTAGAGAGAATTAAGAATAAGTAAAAAAAAATTTTATTATTTATAATTTAGTTTATTAATTTTGATATAAATATTTTTTTTTCTTTTATAATATTGCGTGTCATTGTCACCTTTAATTTTTCTTGGTCTCACTTCTCATCAGTTCTATCAATTCTCACAATCAAACTTTGCATACACCCTTTTTATAAAACGCCCTTTGCTCATTCGATTTTATTACTTTTTCCTTTATTTTTAATCTGAGAATCAGATCAAAACACACCTATATAATTTCAGCTTGCAAAAATTTTTATTTTTTCTCATCACGAAATCGTATTTTAAAAAAATTTCAAGTTCTCTTTTTTTTTTCTTTCTACAAATTCCCAAGAAAAAAAATTTTATTTTTCAAACTTAATAACTCATCCATTATCCACATGCATTTCACTATACTATTCACTCAATAAACTTCAAAAACTCATTTTTCTTAACTCCAAAAATATATATAAAAAAAATCCCATCAGTTTATCATACTTTCCAACAGTGCCAAAATAAAATTCAGTAACTCTTTTCACGTAATCTCAAGTCGTTTCTTTTAATTTCGCCCTTGGCCAGTTTCTCGCAATCCACAAACCCGTTACAATCTCATTTCCTCCTCTTGGACGAACTCAAGAGCAGCTTCCCTTTTTTCTCTCTCTCTCTCTCACTTTTTCCTTCGCTCTTTTTCCGACTAGTTATTTCAACTAGGTAGTATTCTCTTTTTTTTTCTTCTCTCACTTTAATGTTATATTTATTTTTCTATCAAGAATTTCATCCTGTATTTTTATTGTTTATTTAATTTGGACCTTCTTCTCTCCATTCTTTTCTTTTAAAATTTCCTTCTATTATAACAGAAGGTAGACTATAATTAGTGATGTATGCGTATAGCCACTATGTTATTTCTTTTTTTTTTTTGTTTTTATATACCTTTGCAATATCATTTGGAAAAAAAGCTTGTTATCCCTTCATCATAGCTGTGTATAGTTTCCTCTTACATTTTTCATTTTTACGTTTTCTCTCTCTTCTTGAATATACAATTCTATCAATATGTAAATGTGCTTACCCTTTAATTTTCCAAGCACAAAAATCTCTATCTATATATTTCACAGAGTTGTTATTTTTACTCTACTTTTTGTCTCTCTCCAAATTTATTTCTAAATCAAAAAATAAAAATTCACTGCTGTGATATCAAATAAAAATACAATTTTTTTTATTTTCTCTCCAGAATATGCATTATTATAGAATAATTAAATAAATAATTTTTCTCAAAATTAACTTCCAACTCTAAATTTCAAGATCCAAGCACTAAAAAATAAAAAAAAAAATAAAAAAAGTAACTTTATTTTCTTCCAAATTTCTCCAAGCTGTAACTCAACCCTACTTTTCTTTCTCTTCCTTAGAAATAAACAGTTCATATGTATGCGGTCTGCATATCTCACTCTTTAGCGCCTTTGTACACGCCTCCTCCTTCGGCTTGCATGCACCTGCTCGCTTTACTTTTTTCTCTATGTGCTGCTTCTACTACTTTTTTTTCTTTCTGTTTCTCCGTTACTCTAACGTGGTTCTTTTTTTTTTTTTTTAATAATAAAATTTTTCCAACCTTAGACGAAACTCGAGTTGTGTCGCTGCATTTTAAACAAAAAACAAGGTGGATGCTTGACAATTTTTTATTTATTTTGAAAAATTTATCAAGCTCATTTAGAGTTTTACGATAATGAGTTTGTTTTATTTATTTAAACTTAATTTTACATTAATTAAATTACCGTAATTTTATTATCTTTTTTAAAAAAAAAAAAAAATGTAAATATTCTTTTCTTTATTTACATTTACTCCTGTTTACAGTTGTAGTAAAGTAACTAAAAAAATTTTTCCATCTGTCATTTATCTTTATTTTTCTTTTACCAAGTAAACTAAAATTTTTTTATATACTTGAAACCTTATACAAAATATCTTACATAGAGTCAATATACAAAAAAAATATTAAAATAACCAGTGTACACAATCTTTACCAAATAGCAACATCAAATTTTATTAAACTAAAAAAAAAATAAACATATTCAAAATATTATTATCTCCATACATTAATAAATTTAAAAAATAAAAGATCTTCCATTCACATATCGTATATTTTTTCAAAACTTCCCATCTTCTATACTAAACATATTCCAACGATTCCATTCACGTATACGCATACACAAAATTCCTCGAAACATTGCATTAAACATTTCATTTCACCCAAACCCTTT
This sequence comes from Leptomastidea abnormis, assembly GCA_030522805.1. Taxonomy (NCBI): domain Eukaryota; kingdom Metazoa; phylum Arthropoda; class Insecta; order Hymenoptera; family Encyrtidae; genus Leptomastidea; species Leptomastidea abnormis. The sequence goes on from JAPYZE010000962.1 coordinate 26,761, forward strand.
CCCCTTTATAACCCTCTCATTCTATTCACAAAAAAACGTACTTACCGATAACAAACCCTTTTTTCACCCCATACCACAAAAATTTCCTTAATAAAAATAAATAAAGAAAATCAATAAAAACAAATATAATTTAATCGTCTCACACACAAAAATTACACAAATAAATTTTCAATACCAGCCCACACACACACACAACTCCCAAACCTCTCTCATTCTCTCTTTTCTTTCTCACAAGCTCTGAATTAAATTTAATCTAAATCTGAATCTAAATCACTCTTCTTTACCTTCCATTCCCTTTATTTTCCTTCCACACCTGCATATATACATATATACACACAACAACAACAACCTCTTTCTCCTTCATCCCATATAAACTTTTTTGTACGTATACGTAGCCAACACACGTAGTCCCTATATCGCGATATATCGTTTTTTCTTATGTGTACTCCCTTGAAATTCACCTCCCAACGCCCTACACTCTTTCTTTCTTTCTCTTCTTCTTCATCAGAGAGAGAAAAAAAAGAGGATAGATATATAACCACCACATACATGCACATTTATACACTTATACAAGTCGAGTATAAAACTATATATATAGATGTATATAGTACAGTGGCATCGATTTACCCATAAAAATTCTTCCCCTCTTACTCTTTATATATTCTCCTACTTCTGCAAGCTCTATCACTTGGCTATTACTTCCTACCAAGGATTTTCATCGCCCAAGCTCCTTTTCTTCTTCTTTCTTTCTTTTACTTTTCTCTCTCTTTTTCTCTTTCTCTTTCTCTTATGCCAATCCCTAAAGAGTCTGAGCAAAAGGGGTACGTCGACGTTAAAGAGAGAAAGAGAGGGTATATATATATTTATATCTATATATATATATATATATATATATATATATATGCACCTCGTGGAATAAATACCAAAGACAGAAGAAAAGAGCGATTGCTTCCATTTTCTCTCTAGCTCCTTGATATTTTCTCTCTCTCTTTCTTTCGCTTCATTCCACCTTTCGCTCTTCTCTTCTCTTTTTTTTTTT
>JAPYZE010000963.1:0-27797 GCA_030522805.1 Leptomastidea abnormis
CGTTTGAATTTTAAGCGCGCGTTTCTAAAAGTGATCTCAAAATGGCGTCAGGGTAAGTGGTGGGGATAGTCTGCCACACTCTACTTATACCCTCTCTAAGGGTGGGAGGGAGCTCGAATGATGATTCAGTAAGTTGCGGCCGATTGACCGAGTAGTATGTGTGTTATATACTTTATTATGTTTTTGTATATATTCTTGCTTACGACCTTCGGATTTATACTTATTATGTGTAAAAAAACTTTTTTTTTTAATTTTATTATTATATTTTTGTTAAAAAATAATAAATAAAGGAAAAATAATAGATTGCATTTTTTTTTTCAATAATCCAATAATATTTTTTATAAACATTTCTGTACACCTATATTATTAAAATAATAGAATCGAAAGTCGCGTGGTACGAAGTTGAAGTAAAAAATCGCCACCCTACATCAATAACAATTTTTATTTTTTTTTTATAAAAGATCGATTCCTTCCTCACCGACTACCGCTTAAATCCATTTCGTCACGTGTAGAGACAGATAACTCGTATATATGTGCAAAATTGAAGAGAAGCTCTACACACTCTCTTTCTTTGCGAGCTAATTTCGCAAGAGTAAACGCAATTGCGAATTATCAGCCGGTCACAGAGTACAGTGCTGCTGCTGCTGCTGTTCGATTTTGCTAAACTACTATATAAGCTGCAACAGATAAGGAAGAAATTCACAAGTTCTCATTAATATCGGCGATTCTGAAAAAAAAAAACGCTAGGGGTAATATTACCCTACCTCCCTTTCCTCTTTTACCAAGAAGCTTTGGAAAAAGTTAGCGGGTGTATATGTGTGATATCGGACGCGAAACCGGTAGTAACCACCTAAGAGGAGGCGGTTCCTTTTGCGCTGCTGCTGTTACCAGCCGTATCTATTTACTCTTCTTTCTTATAATCAACAAACCGACCAGCTTTGAAAATCGTCATCGGCACCTTACTACTTTGACAGATTATTTTCTGCCCTCTTTCTTTCTCATCTTCTCTAGTAATTGCTAATGCGACGCATAGTATCTCATATTTCTTACAGTCGTCAGACTTTGGCCAAAAGAAGCCAAAGAAATTGGAGAACCGCACCCTTGTCTAAGAAGTGAGCGGAGTATAGCTTTAAAGCTCGGACCGATTTTAAACGCAATATGAGGTTCTCCCCCCGAAAAACCAGAGTCCAGCAGATCCCTTGTCGAGACGTATCATTCGTCGAAGAAATTTTAAGAGCTAGACTTTTTGAGAGGCTTATACTTGGATATATAGTGTTGGTAGTGGCAAGAAAACGGGTGATGGTGGTGGTGGTGGTTGTGCGAAAAGAGAGAGAGATAGAGATAGAGAAGTTCTCGAGGAGTCGAGGGAGAGCACGAAGATGGAAGCCTTGGCTCATAAAACGAAAAGAGGCCGGCGCCTCCTCTCTTGCACCTCTCTCTCTCTCTCTCTCTCTCTCTCTCTCTCTCTCTCTCTCTCTCTCTTTCGTAGTAGTAGCAGAGTATAGCAGTAGCAGTAGCAGCAGCATCACCACGTGGCATGCGGCCAACTACCGTCTCCTGATCAATATGCTTACAGCGAAAAAGAGAGAGAGAGAGAGAAAGAGAGAAAGAGACCCTCATCCTCTTCCTCCTCCCTTCGTCGTCTCTTTGCTTCCCTTGGCCACCCTCCGACAAAGTCCGACCACCCTCGGATGGCTCCTCTACGCTACGCGCCGCACCATGTACGATATGATTTCTCTCTTGTAGGGGCTACTCCGACAAATTTTTCGCGATTGTAGAATCATGTGAAAATGGACCTTCCTAACACGTTTTTATATGTCTGATGACCATATCTGATTTGTAATTGACACTCGACCGAGCTTTATTAGAAGCTATGATGTTTTTTTTTTTTTTTTTAATATGTGATACTCAAGAACATTTGAAAAATTGAGTAAGAGTTTCCAGGATCTGGAATGATGGAATTTTTTCTGTTGATTTGTGGTTTAATTTTTTCAAAGTTATAGATAAGTGTTGAATACAATGATAGTAAAATTAATCAATTTTTTTAAATTATAATATTTGCATTAATGAATTTATAAATTTTAATTTTTTTTTTTCTAATTTTCAACAAGCAATGAAGGTACTTTATACACTTTTCATTTTAAATTTTAACATCGGTATAAAAATTTTGCTTTTAATGATTGTCTAGAGTGGCAAATTTTTTATTAAAACGTAATATGAAAAAAGATATTGTTCTAAAATTTATAATATTTAAATTTAAAATACATTAATTTTGGCACGGATTTTTATTTGGCAATTGTACTGGCAAAATTTCAATACTGTGTGAACTTTTTTTTAATTTAAATACTGCAACCGAAGCTTAGAAATATTTGAAATTTATTGTTAGTTTTAAAAAAGTTAAACATAATTTGTCTATTTTCAAATTTAAAGAATACCAAACGAACAAAAAGTATAATAATTTTCTTCATCAAGATAAGAATGTAACTGAAAAGAAAAAATTTATTTATAAATCTATCTACATCACCTTATTGATATTTTAATTTTTATAATATTTTTAATTTAATTTTTCAAACAAAATAATATTCAAAAATTAAATGCAAAAGAATTTCTTAGTTACGACTTCATAAATAACAAAACATAATGGAATATATCTCGTACTCATAATCCATGATGCATTACTCTGTTCGTGATGCATGGCTCTTATAACGCGCTTAACTGCACTTTGATTCCCGTTCTAAATGACAGGTATTTGAAAAAGTCTGCTCTACTCGTATGTCTTGCTATGGCGAGCTATAGAAATGATAGTTATACCTAGAATAAACCTGAAAGTTTTTTTTTTGTAATTAAAATTATGCTTTGTAAACTTTTACTGTTTTATTGCAATTAAATAAATTCGTGGAAGTTTCAAGTTAAGGTATTTTAAGTCAAAGTATAAGTTCTTTATTCGTAGAAGCATTTTAAATATTGGTGTTTTTTTTTTTAATTTGTTTTATTATAAATACTTAATTTAGATAATACAACCAAATAAATTTTATTATTTTACAAACGAACTTTTTTTTTTTACTCAACTAAGCAATGTGCGTAAATTATCAACGTAAAAATAGATTTTCAAACATAAATTTTATGTCGTACTTGGAAATATATAATTTATACTCGTGTATTAATCTACTTAGTTCAATTTTTAAAAGATAAAAATATAAGCTGCTCTAAACTGATCTACTTATCAACTTTTTCTTCATCGATGATAAACCTTAAAGCTTGATTTTTTTTTTTAGTAGTCGTAAAAATTTGATGACAAGATATAAACATTATTAAAATATTAAAATTGATTAACAATGAAAGTTTAAATAATCAAATACAGTTAGATAGATCAGCGTAAAATCATGGTAAACAGAGACTTTTCAAATTAACCGAACCTTTATACCCGATTCATAAAATCAATCCTGCAAAGTTTTTTAAAGGACCTTAGACTCCAAAAGTTTTTTTCCAAATAAAAGACTAGATTTGTCAGATCGGTCGTATCTATCTATCAAAAAATCGCCCTTGGCAAAGAAAAATTATTCTGAAAATTGTGACTTTCTGCAGTAAGGAAAAAGTTTGATCTAACCGGATGATTTGGTCAAAAGAGATTTTTATTTCTTGTTACCTATAAATGGTAATAATGATGTAATTATAATTATAAACATTGTAGTTGTATAATAAATTACGTATTACACTTTAAATACTAGTGTGTAATTCTGTACATTTAAAGTGTGCAATTGACTATTCTGTCACTTTTGAAATAAATATTAATTCCTACATTAATTATAAATTATTTATTAAATAAAAAGCTCAACGTCAGTAATTTGTAAAATGTAACCGCAGTCAATATATACATCTCATACATCGATGTTCTAACACTATAAAAAAACCTATAAAAAAAGAATATTCATAATAATAATAATAATAATAATAATAATAATAAAATTATTGCATATAATGTTATTTAATCATCTTTCTCAAATAATCAGTCAAATTCAAATTTCTTTATCGCAAGCTCTAAAACTGCCAATCAGAGATCTTGGCAGATTAGCCGATTGCATCTAGGTATATATAGTTATTAGGCCCCCCCTTAATATCTCAAAGCACGCCAGTAGACCACGCGAAAGCCACGTGGAGCCGCGGCATTACCTCCAAAGTTAGAAGAAGAAGAAGAAGAAGTCTGGGGAGGCTTTGGCAAAGGCAGCGGTGGCGATGGCGGTGGTAGCGGCGCCTCGCTAAATTCCCGCAGCGGCTCTATAGACACGAGGGTGTACACACCGCTCTCTTCTCAGCCGCTTGAATATCTCTACCCCCTTCGCGAATAGGGGGAGGAGGGAGGAGGGTAGCGCACACTATCGTGTCAAACGCACTGTCGCGCCGCTCACCGCTGCCACCGGTTTTGAGCGGGGTGGGGCAGGGAGGGGGGGGGGATAACAAAAGGGGGTGGCGGGTGTAAGGTGGGGTGGCTCAGCAAGCAGCCTCTCGGACGCACGCGCACCGGCAGAGAGATATATCCGGCTAGAGAAAAGAGAGAGAGAGAGAGTTGGTTTCGAGCCGCAAGATATAGGACCTTTTCTCCTCGTCGCGCCGACGAAGACGAGAACGCGCCGTGGGTGGGCGGACATCATCGTATACTGGTGGTAGCGGTGGTGGTAGTGGCGGCAGTCGCGGTGGTATCGGCGGTGGTGGCAACGGCGGCAACGACGACGACGACGACGACGTCTACGACGGTGGCGGCGGCGGCGGTGATAGTGGTAGTAGTGGTGGATGAACCTCAGTGTCCGGCGAGCCTCCGACAAGCGTGCTTCGGCAACTGTGTGTGTATGTGTGTTGTGGCAGGTCACAAACAATATCAATTGCCCCCTTCCACCTACCACCCTCTCTGCTACTGTTCTCACATACCAAGCCTTCTTTTGCTTTTTGTTGTCATCGTCGTTATTATTGTTATTCTTGTTGTTCTTGTGATCTTGTGTCGTTATTGTTGCGGTGACGTTAATTTACCGCTATTAAACTTAAGAGCTCTCGACTTGACAAGAGGGTTTTGTGAGACGCGCGTTTGTGTGTGTGTGTGTGCATGGGACTCTACACTCATGTTCCCAGATTTGACACTTGTCAAATAAAGTGACGCTGCACGAATATTTTGTTTTTTTTTTTTGAACCCGAAATGAATCATTTTTTGCATTACTATGCTTGGTGAACCTGGTTATTTAAAAAAAAAATAAAGTGATGAATTGTTGTGATTGCACGCTCGGTGCTTTAAAGTTTATATAAAGTAAAAATTTTTTGTACGTCTCGACAAAAAAAAAAGTCTGTTAAAAAACAGCAAGAAAGAGGTAGAAAAAAAATCAGAAAATATAGGACACGTGCAATTTAATGAAGCACGAGTAAACTTTAGTCGTTTGGATTATTTAATAATCAAAATCATTATACACACACATACATACCTGTATAATATAGTTATATACATAAACTTGCTTCCATGTTAAATCAGAATATAAGTAAAGTCACATTAAAAATTGAAATTAACTAATCCATCCAAAAGTTACCGATCTACACCGAGCCATTATTACAAGCTACTAATCAACCATAAAGTGAAATGTGATTTTTTTCCTGTTGGTGCATCGTCGTGGGAGGTGGCAAAAATTTGTACCCGTGTGTTTATTGATGTGCTCTCTCGTGCATAAAAAAAAGAAAATAAGCTCAAATCCATGCGTGTGAATTACGCGTTTGGATGACAAAGTTTTTTTTTAATCGAACGAGGCGGCTTTAGAACAATTTAAATGGTGCATCATCACCGTGCAAGCCTTACCCGTAGTGAAATATTAGGTATACATCGAAAGTGTCCAAGAAAGTCTAGGCGTCCCTAGGACCTATCGATGAATATATTACATCTTGATTGCATACATACAATTAACTAGAAAAATAAACTGAATAATTATATAATAATTAAAAAATAGTAATCATAATAAGTTTAAGTTTCAAAGTAAGTAAGATATAATAATACATTACCAAGTGATCACCAAGATTCCAATTGTGAAAGCAAGAAAAACAATCGAGCAATTAGCCATACTTCTTGGTTGATTATAAACAAAATATTAAAAGCCTTTCCCTTTTCTCTCTTTCTCTATCTTTCTCTCTTTCTCTTTCTCACTCTCTTTCTCTCGTATATCAAACCAACTATATATTTATATCAAACTTATTTCATTAGCTTTGTAAAAGCAAAAAAAAAAATTTGTATCTTAAGCGCCTTCTTCTCTTCATAATTAATTCTCACAGTAGTAGTCCCTGACTATTCGTCTATAGCCAAAGAATTTTTATGTATGCGAGCAAAAGATTCAAGAAGCCAAGAGAAAGAGAGGTAAAATCGGCTATTATTCTACATGAAATATTACAACAGGGCTCATAGAAGTTTGTAGCTTTGAGTGGATTCGAATACACGAGTGAGACCAGTTAAGGAGTGTTAGCGCGAATGGCCAGGGGTCAAGATAACAGCAGCAGCCTAGCTACATCGAGGAGGTCACAGAGACGCAGCGACGGCGTTGGCAAGGCCAGTGGCTACGACGTCGACGGTGTCGTCGTCGTTGTTGTTGTTGTTGTTGCAGTTGTTAGTGTTGGTAGTGCCGGTAAAAAAGGTACGTCGACCAAGGCTCAGGCACATTGGTAATGGGGGGTTTGGGCGAGGATGCCTTCTCCCCGTCGTTTTCGTCGCAGTCATCATCACCACCACCACCTGTCATCGTCAGCCACACTTGCTGCACCGATCTCGTATCCACGCAGGCCAACTTATCTGCTGTTCACGCGGAGAACCCGGCCACGCTTAGACTCACGCGTCCACCCGAGAGAGCTCCACTTTCTTGGTTGTCGCTGTCACCCACTGCAAGTGAGTCCGGCAGCGACAGCAGCCCCAGGTTCGGGCATCGCAGCCCTAGCCTCAGTCTTGAGCTCGTTGGAACGGAAGAGGAAAAGGAGGAGGAAGAGAAGGAGAAGAGGAAGTCCCGAGGTAACAGCCGCAGCCTCGCGCCGGCCAAGGAGCTGCTACTGTCCGTGTTGTACGTGGCTGGACACGAGCAAACCCGCCCCGAATCATCGACGTCGGAGGAAACGACTGAGAGTAACATCAGCAGCAGCTGCAGCATCTGGTACGACATCGAGAATCCAAGCAGATTCACCGAGACAGCAAAAGCAGGGGGTTGGAAGGAAAGGTGACTCGCCGCCGAGATGCACCAGATGCCAAATCCGTCTGGACTCGACACTCTCGAAGGCAAGCCCTCTCTTGGCAGCAGCGGCGTAACGTCACTAGCAGCACGGCATCATCATCATCATCATCATCATCATCACCATCACCACCACCATCATAATCATCAGCAGCAACAGCCGCAGTGCCGCTGGTTCGGCGATGAGGAAAAAGCGAGTCCCGTCAGTGCGGCCAAATGCGGCCTTCCCGTTCGCTCTGTATACCTTAACGTGCAAAAGCAGCTACACAGCTCCGGTGCTCTCGGCAATATCAGTAGATGTAGTAGCAGCAGCATCAGTAGTAGCATCAGCAGTAGCAGCAGTAATAACAGCAACGACGGCCCGATTAAGTTTCACGGGACACTCTCGAGCTTCATACTCATAGCACTGCTTTTCTGGAGTCTAACTCTCTGCCCGACGGTCCTGGCGCGGCAAAGCGCGCACCAGACCTGTCCGGGTTGCCCGCACCAGCAGCACGCACACTTGCATCGCTCAGCTGGAGGTGGATTAGGCAAGGATCCCGGACCTAATCCGGACGTACTTAGACTGGAGGCTATCAAGGTACAAATACTACACAAGCTCGGCTTGACGCGACCTCCAAATGTCAATAAGACTTTGGCCTCGGTGCCCAAGAGACTGGCCCTCGAGACGATATACAGGGCTGAAGCTCAGCAACCTGCCAGGACGCCTCCGATCGAGAGGACACCACATCATCAACAACAGCAGCAGCAACAGCATCACCACAACAATAATTTCGATAGGAATCGGCCGACTGACTTTGACGAATTTGGCTATCCTATCGAAGACGAGTACTCTTATAGGAATCTGGATAGGGACGCTGATAATGGAGCGGCTAATCAGAATGTGCCACCTTATCAGGATTACGACGATATCTATAGGCCACCTGAACCTGATGTCATTGACGATTTCTATGCGAGAACTTCGGAGATCATTACGTTCGCAGAACCTGGTGAGTATATTTTTTTATTCAATATTAATTTACCGATCTTATGTGTATCGCATACTTTGACGCATACTTTACTTAAAAGTGTTTTTAGCGACGTAGGACAGATTTATACTTTTAATTTTTACAAAATCGATTAAGAAATAATATGTGTAGATGATTTATCATATTTTTCTAATATCTTATACACTAAGCGGTCAGATCTTCAAAAATTTTAAAATAATAATTATAAAATCAAATGTAAAATTAACGAATTACGCCAATTTTTGAGGTTAGGATCAACAAATGATCATCAAAGAAATTTAATTAAATGAGATGCAGGCATTAATTAGTATTTTTATATCACTCATTCAGTCTTCAATACACTACATTAAATTTTGAATGAAATTTAAAACTATTTATAATTCATAACCTAAAACTTACCATTAATTGCAATAACATAATTTACATGCGAGTTTTACATTTTTATGAATGCGCCACCTAGCGTCTTTTTTGTAAAAACTTTGATTTTGCTTTGAATTAATTGTATATATTTTATGTTACATTTTAATAAGTTCAACATTTGAAAAAAGTATATGAATTTATTTTACATAATTAAAATTCTTAAACTTATTGAATACTAATTAATCTATTCATTCTGAATAAACTACTTTGAAATACAATTTTTTCCCCTCTATAATTATTCCTAAAATGTCTAGATAATTTAAAAAAAAAAATTAAATCTAAAATATTATTTAATCGATAAACTTTTATTAATAACAAAGTATTTATAAGTACTAACATTCAAATCTATGATTAGAGTATTTATAATAGCGTAAACAGATGGACATCTGTTTTATACGTTCGAGTATATAAATAACCATGTAAAAAATTAATTATAAAATTAAAATTATCAAACCAAAAGCTACTACAATAGCTGTTAATTTGCAACTTGATCTTAATGCTAAAAGATCAGGATCGAATTAAAGAATCTCTAAAATCCATACGAAAGCGTATAAAGTGCAATCTAGCATAGAGTAATCTCTAGGAAATCTAAGTGAAGCTCAGAAGTCAGATAAAGTTTCACTTGGTAAGAGAGATGAAAAGTTTTTCGTCAATATGTTAACGAGTCATGAAAAGCTTTATTCTCAAGCACATGAATAAGCATGAGAGAGTCATGACTCTCAAAACCAGCTTTGTAGTTACAAAAAATAAATAATAATAATAATAATAAATAAAGAAAAAAAGAAACCGGAAGTTTCCTCGAAATGTGACGCTATAATTTGTCTTGAAAAGAAGTCGAACTTCCCGTATAATAAATTTTTTTGATTGATGAAGAAACGTACAACGTTGTGTCCTCATATACACAAGACGTACTCGTCTTACTCTCTTTTTCGCTCTCTCTCTCTCTCTCTATATCTCGTTTTTTTGTCTTGTGCTACATTAGTTGTAACTTGAATGTACAACATAAAACCGCATTCGACCAGAATAACGTATTCGTATAGCAGCAGCAGAAGCAGACGCATCTTGATCAAATTGAATTATCTCGGTATGAATAAAATCGGCATTTTTGATCCGCGTCCGAGCGCGAGAAAAAGGAGAGAAGAAGCTGCTGCTGCAGTAACTTACGCATCGACGGTATGAGTCCAAAATCATGCACACGTGATGAAAAGAGAAGCATCTGTAACAGACACTGAGAGGGTGAGAGAAAGAGCACGGTGGCAATGTGTTCTAGGGCAAAGGAAGAATAAACGCGACTCAGCGTTTGGTAACGTCTAGACGCAAGGGCCGAAGTAGCATGTGATACGATAGCTTTAGGATATAGAAGCAAGTCATCGTCCTGTTTGAGAAAAGGGAAGGATCTTCACCAAAAGCGATCGCCTGCCAGCCTCGATATAACCGCAAGGAATTTCATCATCGTTTCGCTATATATAATCGTCGACGGCGGAACGATGAAACTGCAAGTTTTTGAGACTCGAGAGTTTTCGTTTTTGTATGTGTCTGTGTGTGTGTGTGTGTCTATGTATGTCTATATACTAGACGCGAACTCGTCCGACTGCCTTAATTGAGAGGCTCCGTGCGGAAGCTATTCAATACCGACAGCCCGAAACGATGCTATTCAGGTCATTATCAAAACTGCCTCGACGTTTCTTTTTATCTTCTTAATTTTTTTTTTTTTGTTTTATTGAGCAAAACAAAATTTTTCTACGTCTGTCAGCTTTAGCAAATTAGAACTTGGGACCGGCCCTCTCCATTTGTGCGATGGAATATCTGGAGTTGAAATAAAAAAGTGTACGAAATATGTGGGTTGTTTAGCAAAAATAACTTGGCTTGAAATCCTTTGAAAATTAAATGTCATTATGTGTAATCGAGTGACTGATCAAAAAAATATTTATAAATATGTTGCTGAAGAGAATTTAAAAAAGCTTTAATATCGTTTAGCGATTAAAAGTTGTTTGCTTAAATTTTTAACAAAATTTGAATACAGCAAATTTAAATGTTTTTTAAACAATTTAATATTGTTATGAACAATTTTAATTCCTCAAGAATACAATTTTATAGACTGTTTAAAATAATAACGAAATTAGTAAATGTCTTCTTAGAAATCGTTCGAAGCATTGATAATTTTTCAATGAAAGAAACATAGGAAAGCAAGAAAAAAAAAAGCTAAAAGACCAGTGGTTATTTCAGGTACAACTAATAAACACTAAACGTTTCCAGTAAATCAGAGCGTTCCAACTCTCTTTCTCTCTCTCTTTCTCCAAGTAACACTTTAACAATTAACCCCGACTAAATTACCAAAGCATTTAATATTTACGCTCTCAGTGCCATATTCCCAGCAGCGTCAGCTGTGTGTCGAGCTTTAGTGGAAGCAGCAGCAGCAGCAATGGTAGTAGTAGTAGCAGCTCTAACAGCGGTACGAAAGTAGTTCAAACTCTTGCGATTACATTTAATTACCGATGCGCCCCACGAGTTAGCCCGCCTTTTCCCTCCCTCCCTTTTAACTTTCAGTTACTTCCCTTATGTAAAACGCACTTCAATTTCCGCGGAAAAAAAATATATATATACATATGTATCAATTCTTGAAGATCAACCAAACCCAAACAAGTTTTCAGACACTTTTTCTTCTTGAAAAATTGTATATATAGATATAGCACGTTGGTATACCCAATCTAGTTAGTCTGCATTGGTGACACGAAACAAAAAAAAGCCAGAGCTTTTTTATACGCGCAACATTACTGCTATGCTATTGTACTGGACGCGCTAATACGATTTATCGCAGCCGCACTCCTGCTGAGCAAAACGAAATTTCTCACGCGTCTGTTGCGGATTCGCGTTTTTCTTTTTTTTTTATTTTACTGTGGCTGTGAGAATGAGTATACACGATAGGATTGTGGTGTTGATGAAGCACTTGTTAATAGCCTAAAGAATTTATTATTTTTTATGAAAATAGGTATTGAGCTTGCAAGCTCTTAATAATGAGATTAATATTCATTCGCATTTTTAGAAAAAAAAATCAGATCGCAATCAAAAATATAATTCATATATTTATAATACTGTAATATCATGTTTTAGCTAATTTAAATTAAAATGTATATGTATAAATTATAAATAGAATTAATTAGCTAAGCTTCGTGACAGCATAGCGTATTATTTATTTTTTAGAAAAGAATCATAGCCGAGAAAAAAAAAGGTTAAATAAGTAGATGATAAAAAAGACTAAATAAACAAAAAATAAAAGTTAATAATGGTACGCGATTAATTTCATGAAAATCGGTCAAGTCGTTTGTCTACAAATCGAAAATGTATATTTACGTGCTCACGCATACATATATACATATGTATAGACGCACTCGCATGTATACATACGCATATAAGCGCGCATAGCATAGATCCTGGAAAACTGACCCAAATGGGTATTGCGAATCATTAATTTACTTTTTCGAGAGTTTCCTTTTTACGACGTACCAAACAATAAAGAACTTGCATATTGGACTTTCTCTATCTCTCTCTTTTTCTCTCTTGCAAATGTAAATATTACCCCCCGGGATTAATAAACTGCCGGATTAAATAAAAGAAAATCAATGCGGTCCAAACATCCCAACCACCCACCTACCACCACCCAACGTTTCTATTAGCGTGAAACAACTAATTTATCAAAGCTTGCTAACGGCATGTGTTTGTCTTCTAAACACCCCTTACAAATATATTTCATCAATCAATCTTGATTTATTTATTGTTATTATAAATAAAATTTAAGAGAAATACACATAAATACAAAGCACAACATATTATAGATTTTTTTAACTTTCTATTACAATGTTTTCATGCAGCAAACATTAATTACAATAATAAACTACGTCAACACTGTAGATTCGCAATCCAAGACAAGAAATAAAATTCCACGAATTTTAAAAACTTTGATTTTATATTCCCTTAGAGTAAAAATAATTGAAATAGCTTTAACATCTAGACACGCGACACGCAAATCCTAGTAGGAAATTCCTTGAAGGTATATAAGACATATATAGGTGTATATAAAAGCTCATATAAGTTTGTCACAGCTGCATTCCTTGCTTGTGGATTTTAAGATTTACTCGATTTCAACCAGCAACAATTAGCGGTATATTTCTTAACCCGGAGACTTTACCGGTTAAGAGGACAATTCCAACGAATCCCTCCGGCGCCACGAACGTTACTCATCCCTCTCTCTTACTCTCTTCCTCCCCCTTTTATGTCTGATTTTCGTTCTTTCTTTTAAAGCTATAGATACAAAGAGCTGCAGCTTGAGAGAAGGAGAGAGAGAGAGAGAGAGAGAGAGAGAGAGAAAGAATTCTCTTGTGCAACGAAAGCTCGAGCTTGCGTTTTGCATAATTCTGCTTTTCCTCGTAACGTAACGATCGCTTTTTGGCGCAATAAATAAGAATTTTTTTTCTCTTTTATTATTATTATAATCATTATTATTATTGAGAATATTCATATGATATTTTGAATAAACTATAATAATATTTGAAGGAAATAAAAAAATGTATAAACTGGTTGAAAAATCGTTCGACGATTGAAAGTTTTACATTTAAAGCTCGACATTTTGAGAACAGTGAAACAGAGAATGTATATAGGTACATATTGTCGAGACTTGATAAATTGCATTTTAAATAAAACAAGACAAACAATACGCTTTAACAATTTTCATTGTATTTCTTGTACCCTCGACATTTATTTAACAATCAATAAACCATAATTAAATATTGTATTTAAATAATTATTATAATAATAATCATAATAATAATGATAGTAATAATTATCATAGTAATAATGTATACATCAGTAACTATAAGGTAATCTTCTTCGAAAGGGGTACAAGGGGTAGAGCCCCTGCTGAATAATATTGGAGGGGGGGGGGGAAGCCCCTTATTGAAAAAAATTTAAATGTAATCAGCTGAAATAAAATTTGTTTTATTTGCTCTGAAACCACGTTAGTTCACCTAAAAATTTCATGATTTGCCTGAAGAAGATGGGGGAAAGGAGGGAGATAACAAAAAAGCGCTAAAGTATTTGTAAAAATGCAACAACAAAAAAACAATCAATATTTAAAATATCAATTCAATTGTATTCAACTGCCCCAGTGCCACAGAGGAGCCCCCGATCGAATGCTTTTAACAATTAAAGTAAGAGTCGTGAAGTAGAGACAAAAAAAAAAAGAAAGTGAGTGAGTAAGAGAGAGAGAACTGTGAAATAAACTCGACGTTAGATTGATACGCGATACGCGGCTGGATCAAATTGAATGAAAGCTTTTGAAAAGAAGAGGAGAAGAAGAAGAAGAAGGACACAATAATATATATCGACAACAGTTTTATTATCCGAATGGCATCCGATATATAAAAGATACGCGAAAAGCGTGCGATATAGTGTACGAGCTGTTTAGAGCTGTCCATGCGATTTTTCCACGATTTTTCAGTCCCTCCCCTCTCCTTACTGACCTAAGTTGAACGTCATAGAGTACTTGAAGCTTTTAAGCAATCAGGTCGGATATTATTATGGTTGTGGGAAACGGTGGTGTGAAATTTACTCTCAAGTACCAAGCTTTTTTTTTCGTTATGAGGTAATAATGTACTGGCGTGACTTTACATGCGTTGTGGCATCGCGTGCGCTTTGAGTTTTGATGTTTTAAAAAAAGAAAGATAAGTGGCGTTGTAGGTGCGTAAAAAAGTAGCTTTACAGATATATATTCAAGCACTGTGAATATGTTTCTTTGTTATTATTACTTTTTCTTTTTTCCTTTTTAATTAAAGTAATTTACATTTGGTATTTTTTATAATCCGAAATAAATATCATTGATTTTTTAATCTTACAAAAAGTTTATCATTCACAAATAAAATTAATTTCGACGAATAATAAATTTTTTTTTTAAATTGGTATTAAATATTTTCTTACAGAATTTAAATTAATGTTCAAATCATAAAAAAAAAAAATATTAATAACATAATGCTGACCTTAAATCAATGCAATAATAACGAATTGTTGAACTTTTAAACTTTGAAAATGAATATAATTGATTCTTATAATATAATCATGATTGATTACTGAAGACATATAAAACAAAGTTTGATCTTGCTAAAACTATGTCAGTATCTATAGCCGCGTCAATTTCGTCGTCCGCGTGTTCTTTAACAATTTTACTCAATAATAATAATGATAATATACGCTTATGTACATTATATACATAAACACACAAATACACACACATAAATGTATATGCACAATCGGTGAATTCTATAAGATACATTAGAATACAAGACATTGAAAGCGCGTAACTACTAAAAATCAACAAATACACTTCAACTCTTTTATTAATGAATTTCATCACCATATCGCACCTGTTATCCATACATATTACTATATATGCACCATTTTTCATCGAACTACCACCACCATCAACAGAATAAAAATCATGACAATGTATATACACACCTTAACGAATAGTAATAGTAGTAGTAATATTGCAAGCACAACGAGCAGAAAAAGAGAAAGAGAGGGAGAGAGAAAGTGCAGGGTGGTTATGGCATTAGATAAAGAGAGAAAAGGCAGCTTGCAGCTAACTGTCGCTCGCGGCCCACACGCTTACGGCCACGTGGCTCGTGCAGCAGAGCCGCCGTATAGCTTACTCGGGGGGCTAAGCTCTCTCTCTCTTTCTCTTTCTCTCTCTCTCTCTTCTATATGTATTTGTGGGTGTTGCGCACCGGCTGGTAGCTCACGCTTATGCTACTATACTGTCTATATACTATAGTCAGGGGTAGAGCAAAGAGTAAGCTATATAACGACTAAGTTTAACAACAAGGCTAATAGAAAGAGAGAGAGAGAGAGAGAGAGAGCACTCAAGGTGGGAGGTATTACTGTTGGTGCTTTCGAGTTGCCCCTTTCCTCTCACCCTCCTCCTCCTCCTTTTGTTTTAACCCTAGGAACGATGTTTTGCTATGTGACCCATGCGAAAAGGTTATTTATTTATATTGTAAATTTATGGTGAGTGAGCTTTTCATTTTTCTTATTTTTTTTTTTTTTTTTAACGACTATTTTCTGGTGTTAGAGGACATTTATTCGAATGCTGTGTATTCAGGTGTAAATTAATGATTATAGAGACCAAAAGAAAAAAAGAAATCTGTTGAAATTTATTAATCATTAGTTAATGAAGAATTGTTGATAGAATTCAAAGTTTATATATAGGTAAAGACTAAAATTTTTTCAAAAGAAAAAGATAGAGGTGTGTATGGCACGTTAAAGTTTTGCTATACTACACGCCCTTAGTTTAACGATGTCGTCGTCGTCTTAGGCGTAGTCGAAGTCGTTGGACAAACTGTTATAACGAAGGTGCAACGTACTTTTGCTGATCCCATTCTGTCATATACATATATGTATATATAGATACATTTACATTTACATTTACATTTACATACATCCACGTGTATACATATATATGTACATTAACTGAGAACACATAATATAGGTAAGAAGTAAAAGAAGTAGAAGAAGAAGCAGAAGAAGAAAAAGAAGAAGAAGAACACGTCATGCTTTTCGAAGAAAGTATAAGGAAAAGAATAAGAGACACTTAAACGGCAGGTCTCTCTCTCTCTCTCTCTCTTTGCAGTTTACTGTGGATCGTTATCGACCAAGTATAGTAGCAGCAGCAGCATGTGCGCGTTTATTCGCTAAACCGCATGCTTTTTTGCGTATAATTTATTATAATATAATTGCACCCACGCGCTTACGAAGAACGTTATAGGGTAAGGTAAAAGAGAAGGGATGAGACAGAGAATATACATATAGACATGCATACATACATACATACATACATATATATCGCTGACACTCTGACACAATGTTCGTATAAGCATACCAGTCGATAATTACACCCGCTTATATATTTTTTTATTTGTACATATTATATATTACTGTAGTTGTAAAAGCTTATGTACACGTATCGACAGGTGTAGGCGATTCTTTACAATATTTCTTTTTTTTTCTACAATTTTTTTTTTTTTTTTTTTAATACGTTTTATAGTAATACATGTTCAAGGCGATCGATAAATTTAGAAACTAGATATAAATTTTTTTTTAATTCTTTTATTTCGATTCGAAAATGCAGAAACTATTTTAAATAAGAAAAAAATATTTTGTTAACATAAGAGAAGATGACCTATGTACACAATCACAAGTATCAGATAATAAAAAAATAAAAAGTTAAATGATCGATAACAAAGCTTCGCATTTAGCCTTGCAACCCTAAACATAAGTAAACCTGCACGCGTTCTTTGTCACAGTTATAGAGTATAAGAGAAGAGAAGAAACAGGGAAAAGAATCTCTTTATATACAAACGCGTAAAAGCGGGTTACATACTATTGTACCGAGAAAATCTTTCGGACCAAGCTGAGGTATATATATGTACATATATATATGTATGTTAGGTACAGCAGTGGCCAAAAGCTCGACTTTTACTTCGTATACGAAGAGCTTGCAGACATTGGAATCGTAGTGAGCGTGAGGGTGAGGGAGAGAGAAAGAGAAAGAAAGGCTCTGCTGCGAGAATAAGAAATCCCGTAAATTCGTTTCTTACAGCTGCGGCCAGTGTAGCAATACCAGAGAAGCAAAGTCTTGGTAGAAAGGAAAGAGGATGGAGGGGGGGGTTAGAGGAAGAAAGAGAGTATTTCTGAGCTTGCAGAGGAATCATCCCCTCAGCTTCCTTCCTTCGTCGTTCCACTTCCTTTCTCCACCATTTCCTCTCGGCCAGCTCGCTCTTTCTTTCTTTTTTTCTTCCTTCTTTCTCTTGGGCTCTATCTATCGTTGTTCGGATCGCGCAGCAACGAAGGTTCGTCTTAAAACACGCTGGACCACCAAAAGAGCATGCGAGGGGTAGAAAGGGTAAAAGAAAGAGAAAGAGGGAGCAAAAAGTGAATGTAGCGCTTGAGAAACGAAGTGGGGGGTTAGTGAAAAAAGAAATGACTATATATATACATATAGGTGGTACGGGTCATTCGCGTATAGCGAATAAAAAGTCGTGGACAGCTCACGCGCACACCCGAAAGACTTACTCGCACACACGAGACCCCGCCTTTTCGATATTTGAGTTTTGTTATGGTTGAAAGCCTAGGCGATTAAACGGCTATTCTCATGTTTAACAAGTCAAGGATTTATGTACTGCATTATTTAGGGGGGAGGGAGTAGTTATATAAAGATGATAAAAAAAAGGAGAGTTTTGGTGACAGAAAATGTTTATTCTCTAGGGAATTTAGAAAAGTTTTTCTCTAGATGTGCGTGAATGTAAGGCAAAGTTCTGTTATTTCAAGTTAACGTGCTCTTTTTATCTTTTGCTTTGTATTTTTTTTTTCTTTTTTTTTTCTTTTAAAAGCTAGTGTTTCTTTTTTTTTATTTTTTACGTTTTGAACAACAAGAGAGTTAGTTTATATGAGATACGAGATACTTGAAAAATATGATAGAGGTTTACAGTTGATTTTGATCAATGATTAAAGCTTGAATTAATTATATATTTTGCTTTATGAATTCAATTTTTTAAATAATTAAATTATCAAATTATTACAATTTAAAACAATCAAATATTTATTGTAAATTTTGATATTGCAGTCATTCAAATTACATAAAGTATCTATATATTAGTATTTTTTAGTCTATATAATACTTATTTATATATGTGAGTAATTTATAATTCCAATAACGTTCAAAGAGTAAATTGTAATTAAAGCTCTTTACGTGGGATGCAGTATTTAATGTTAAAATAAACGGTCGTTAACCATAAACGAATTATTGATCAGTTAAATTTAACCTCGTACTTTTTTTTTCTTTATTATTTATAAATATACATGTAAAAAGCTGCTTACAAAAAGGTCTTTACAGTGAAAACTGTGATTGTCAATTTCATTAAAAAAATATACGCTTTGATCAATGGCTAATTAAATATTAAAAGCTCGATTGAACTTTGTTAAACAAGAGTGTGAATACTTTTCAAAAAAAAAAAAAAAATTATATTTACATAATTAAAAACAAAAAATTAAATTACAAAATAATTTAATAAGTAATCACGTTTAATTAAGTCAATATAATCTATTTGCTTTACTTATTAAACGCCGTAAAAAAAGTTTTCACAACCACCCTACAATCAATATTCAAAATTTTAATAAACAGCAATTCGAAAATTATTTTTGAACAAAATAATTCTTTATAGGTAATAAAAAATAAAAAAGGGATCAACTCGACACCTGGTAGGAAAACTAGCCCAAGTAGAATTGTCTTATGAAGAAAAGCTCTTGTGAAAAAGTGTTACGGAGAACATCCTAAGTCTCTGATGTTATGCGAAGAAAAGTTTAAGCCTCTGTTAAGCTTCTCCCACAAAAAAAAATTAAACATTGTTGCTGCTGCTGATTAAATATGATTATAACAAAAAATCTAAATTTAAATACGTATTGTATACATTTGAAACCGTTTTTAATGGATGAGTTTTGTTTCTTGTTGGTACAAATAACGAAAAAAAAAATTTTTATCGGATAACGGAAAGCTTTTTTTTGGATAACTGTAAAGACTTTGGCTTTATTCTCATTTAATAAGTTTAAACTTCAAAGAAAAATTTTATTTCATGAAGCCTTTTTGACACACTATTTAATTGAGCGCATTTCGGCAAGTATGACAGTTCGTTGAGTAGCTAATACGACAAACGCCGAGAATCGAACCCACGATCTGTAGATTTCAAAAATCAGCTTTTTATCAACTAAGCTATTCCAAACTTCAAATTAATCCCAATTTAAATCGTAAATTAAGAATCAATTAAACGAGTTATATACATACATAAGTGTATACATATAACATTTATAACAAACACCAGCTAAGCCGATCAATTGAAGTTATTAAACAATTAGTCTCGATAAGATCCAATAATAGATCTATATCTATACATCATGATCGCTCTTATATATATGAAGCTATACACACATTCTATACGTTGTAATTCAAAACTATTAGCCCGCCTTGGTAGCACTCTTAATAGACATGAGGAAGAGTGAGTATATACGCACGATGAGACATCGATACCTCTAGCCGCAATCGAAACCATCAATGCTTGGCTTGAAATAATGATCGCCGTGTAGTAAGCACACGAGACAATCGATATGAGAAATACACTTGCATAAAATTGTATACCTACGTATATATTATGATTTGTTCAATAAAGGTAATTTCTACTACATATATTTTCTTTATATTTTTTCTTTGGGTATCCAAATCTATATATACATGTAGTTCACGTATCACCAAAAGCTCTGATTTTTCGGAGCAAACGTGCTACATACTATGGTGTACTACATACCGTTCCCAAACGTACACACACGCGCGCGCGCGCGTATACCAAAGCCGACACAACGACGACGACGACTACTACTACAACTAAGAGGACGAAGAGGACGTCGACGACGACGACGACGACAACGTTAGCGCCCCATCCGCACCGAGAATTTATGAACACTCGAAATCCGCTCCGGTATTACTCGCTTCTTTATTATTTTACTCTCGTGAAGCGCTCCCTTACTCTCTCACTCTCTCTCTCTCTCACTCTCTCTCTCTCTCTCTCTCTCTCTCTCTCTCTCTCTCTTCTGGTGTACCGAGAGCTTAGTATAGCGTACAGAAAGCAAGACAAAGAAAGCAGAAAGTATAGTGGAGGAAAAAGGAGAGGGAGGGGGAGGGAGGACGAGGATAGCGAGGAGATACGTTGGCCAAAAACGAAAAAGAATAAAGCCACCGCCCCAGTACTGTACGTACATATATATATATATATATATACACAGCCCAAAAAAAAAGTGCAATCTCTCCAAGAGCGACGTATATAAAACTTTGGGCCCCCCTCTGGAATACTGGGCAGTATAGAGTAAATGCGTATAAGTGTTAGTGGGACCGAAAACTTTTTGACGAGTGCGTCGTTGTAGTTTTTTAGCTTGGTGCTACTTACTTTTTTTTTCGTTATTTCCACTTTTAGAGAAATTGTGTTATTGTTATAAAATGAATCGATGTGATATTGATTATGGTATATACTAATCTAAACAAATTATTATAAAAAGGTGCATTTTTATTCTTATCCTTATTTAACTATCCCTTGTTATTTTCCTAGAAAATATGTTATTCTAGAGAGAATAGAACCAAATTTATTTTTAATGAATTATATTGCAATGTTTTTTTTCATTCTGAGGAGGGAGGGATGGGACTCCACCCCCTGTACTCTTATTTCCTGTCATACTCTCAGACTCCGATTCTTATAAACTCTCTTTAGCACGTTTTGGAACGATTTATTTTTTTGATGATTTTGATGGATTCAATAAGCTGTAAAGATGAGGCCGGGGGTAGAAATATGGGATAGAAATATTTTTTTGTATTTTATACTTTGTAAATAAATCTATTTGAATCAATAAATTTATTTTATAATAGGATAATTTTTTAAAGAGAGAAGGGGGTATAACGAAAAAACCAACTTATAGATAGATATATAAGTACAGGAAGAAATAAGAGATGTAAAGTTTTCTTGATATACTTATGTTTGACCGATGATATTGTCTGAGTACATGTGCTCGGGATAAAGATGCTGTGATTAATTTTAGAGTCTGATAATATCACTGTTAAAAAATTACCATTTTTTATGTATGGCAAGCATAGAAGGTATTTATTGAAATAGAAATGAAAATACGATGTACATATACGATTACTAGAAACAAAAAAAAAAAAAATAGTTTTTATTCACTACAAAGCTTTACACAATGAGAAACTTTGTAAAAAAAATCTATACCAATGCACATTTTTTTTCCTTTTTTTTTTGAAAAAAAAAATGTCTAAAAATAGTTTCAAGAACTCCTTCAATGACACGCAAAATAGCCACGGCTATGTAATCCATTGTAGGTCAAATATCAGCCAGCGTCAATGTGCATATATGTATGTATACATATATAAATGTAGTAGAAATCAAGCGCAGATATATATCCAATGCTAATATAAGTCGAACAAAGTTCTCTTCGCGTGACTTTCGCATTTGCTACTGTTACTACTATACTTCTACTACTGTACAGCTTGAAATTGGCTTCGCGCAATTACAAGAGAATGTGTATGTATGTATGTATGTACGTACGTATGTATATACATATGTATATATAAATCGATTATTTAGAGATTTAAATTTTTAATGCGTTGCATAATAGCCTCTGAAGACTGGGTGTGGAGGTGAAGGAAGAGAGAAAGAGAGAGAGAGAGTGTAAGAGGGAGGAAGAAGTACCAGCAAGTCATTCTTTTGAATATTACAGGCGTATAGCCACAAAAGCAGTGCTCGCGGTGGGGCCGACTTTTCAAGAAGTTTCGAAAAGCAAAACTTACATCGCGCGCATGAAGAGTAGAGAGAAAGAGAGAGAGAGAGAGAGAGAGGGGGAGAGTGGAAGGAGGAGTATAAGGGTTGAGCGTTGACGCGCCTTCGAATTGATTCTCGGAAAGTTTTTGAAAAAGAGAAAGAGAGAGAGAGAAAGCTCGCGTTGAAATCATACACGCCGCTTCTCTTTCTCTTATCTGGCCATTTTTGCATGCACGAAAGATGTTGCGCGCACGCGATGTAACTGCTGCGAAAATTGCCCATTCTCTATTTTCTCCTCCTCCTCCTTCTTCTTCTTCTTCTTCCCCCTTTTTGCAAGTCCGAATTTCACGTTTACGTGCCATCAATTCAAGACTCCCTGTAAACTCAACCCAACTCAAAAGCGTAAATTGTACTTTTAATAAAAGGGCAAATTCTCTCTCTTTCTCTTCTCAGTTCCTTGCTACTAAGACACGAATACGTGAGATATCAGCTAATAAAATTCAGATATGCTCTTCCCGGAAATTACTGTATATGGGGCCCTTAGATTAGGCCCTATTTCTAATTTCAACGAAATGTATATCAGTATAGCTATCGTATTTTATCGTTTTTGTGTATCTGTATTACGTATGCGCTACTATCCCAAATAAAAGTTAGATGCTAATTTTATTTTATATACATATATATACTTTTTTTCTTTTTTACAACCTTGCGCTATAGTGTAATCGATAAAAAGCGAAATGTAAAAAAAAAAGTTTGAAAACACGAGTTTAATTGTAAAATTAGAAATTTCTTGTCCGCAGAACTATATTACTAGACTGCGAAAAATAAGCTTAAGCTTTCAGTAAATCAATAGCAACAAATATATAAACCGCAAAATTCGCATATATTAAAAAAAAAAAATACTATTATGAAGATATCAAATCAGGCTGGATGAGTTTCAATGAAAATGATGAAAAAACCACGTGCTTTTATTCCTCCTCTGCCCTTACCTCGCCTTAATACATCTTAGATCATTTTTCTTTTCCTCTTCTCTTTTTCCATCCAGAGTAAGAGTAGCCGCAAGTTTTGTAAGTTTTCTACTGCTACTACTACTACTACTACTACTACTACTACTACTACTACTACTACTGCTGCTGCTGTTGCCGTGAAAGTCAATCGCGCTCGAAGAAACAGCTTTTCTCTCAAAAAGTCATCGTCGTCTTTTCTCGTTGTTGTACAGCTGATATATCTGTATAGGTATATAATATATATACATAACGTTGTGTACGAAAATTTTGTCGCGATATATATCTTGCATGAAGACAAGTACAAGTTAGTCGTTTATATAAACTTACGCAGCCCGTTGTTTTTATCATAAAATTTAGACTTTTGCATAACATTTTTTTTTTCCAGTCTTTGAAAATACTTTATGATACTGAGGGAAACAATAAAAGAACATCATTATTCAAAAAGAAAATTAATTATAAAATTAATCAGTATTCGAATTTAAGAAATAAAGATAATCAAGATAAAAGGGTGAAAAAAAATAAGAATAAACCAAACCCTGTTTTAGCATTTTGAAAAAAAAGATAATCCTTTGAATTTCAATTCTCCGATCAAAACATCTATAAAATCGATCCTTCTTGCTTTACCCTGTTGACGATTTTTTTCTTGCTTATGCGCGCGCGTGGCTCATTTCACGAAAAAATACGAGATGAATTTTTCAAAATTACCACACAGCTATACATGGAATAAAAAGGTAAAGAAAATCGAAGAGAGAGAAAGAGTAAGAGATGGAGTCTAATTTAATTTACAATCAATACTAGAATTATTGCGTAGAGCTTTTCCCTAAATAAATACAGTAGAGAAAAAGAGAAAGAGAGAGAGAGAGAGATGTTGCGTTTCGACGCAGTTGCTTATAGGGAAAATTTGAAAGCCATTATTTCGCGCGCCACGTACATACATAAAGTTTACGATGCAAGCTCTCTTTCTCTCTCTCTCTCTCTCTCGGATTTGTTATATGGATTACGTTAGAGAGATAGAGGCGTATTATCATCTTTCCGCGTCACAATTACCATGAGAACCGCGCAAAATACTGCGTAAAACCACTATTCGCATACTATATATACAAATAAGGTATGTTGCTTAACTATTTTGTTCTGCTTCGATTTTTAAATTTTGTTCTAATCGTTTGGATTATTAATTAAGTTATGCTATATCAATTGTTACTAAGATGTGCAAAACTTAAGCTGAATTTTACTTATCATTATTTTGATTAATCGATATCTTGAAATCGACTGTACTTTATTACGTGAGATCTTTTTCAGAATTCATTTCTTTTTTTTTTCTTTTTTTTTATTCTTTTAAGTATATATTAATACGAGAAAATTACGGTGCGTAGTTATAGGGAAATGTGCGATAATGTATCGCCGGACGCTCTTGAGAAGATGTACGATCGAGAGGTTTCTCGCGTGCACTTTTGCTTCTATATATATATACCACATCGTCTTTACCATTTGGTTCTATATACATATGTATACATTATACAGAGAAAGAGAGAGAGAGAGAGAGAGAGAGAGAGAGAGAGAGAGAGAGAGAGAACGAGCTTCGAACAAACCTGCCAAGAATCATTTACCACAGGCAGCTCGCTTCCCTTTCTAATTACTTACGTTCACGCTCTGTTTACGCTTTCCTTCTATAACTAAAGTACTACCCCCCCCCCTTACCTCCTTAAGCCATTTTGTGTGCGATATGCATTTTTTAAAAAATTTACAATGCATGGGCTGTCTTTGCGAGTCGAACGAGAGAGAAAAAGAGAGAAAGATTTTTGGTGTGGATGAAGGATGTTCTGGCTAATGACTGGTTATTATATACTGCTTACGTGTGCTGAGCTCATTATAAATATTCTTTCTTATGTTTTGTTTATTCATATATCAATTGATATAATTATCTTCTTATTTATTACACGCCAAATATATTTTTTGATGATGAAACGAAATTTTAATTTCGATATTTTATTTTTATGTTTCACAATTGGAATGTTTTAAATCATTTAAAACGTCGTATTATTTAGTAAAGTATACCTTACAACTGTACTGGCGTAAAAATGAATTTTAAGAGGATTTTGAAAAAAATATTCATATTAGGTATATCTTACAATATTTTACAATATTGGTTAATTGATTGAATATAATTTTTTTTTCAATAACGCATGCAATATGCTATACTTATCAGCTTTTTTGCTTGTATTATATATAGCTAAAGTTACGCTAAGGACATTAAAAAACACGATTGAATCTGTGTTTGTGAGAATAATGCAACGCTTTTTCGTTATTTCTTCAGTTTAATCAACCTACTATCAATTTTATTATATTGATCTAAAAAAACTATAGCGGAATGCATATCAACCTTTTTGTTGAGTGCTCCTCTTTCTCTTTATCATTGTTTTGGTTTATCACTAAAAAAATGACGTTATTTCAGAATGAATAAAACGAATTTTTTTTTGATGCATTATTTTTTCCTTTTTTCAACTGGAGGAGCCTCTCCCCCCCCCCTCCACGAAAACTCAGAGAGATGCCCCCCTACCCCCCCCCCCCAAACCCTAAAGGGGTTCCCTTCAAATCCCGGAGGGGTCTCCCCAAAATCTCAAAGGGGTCTTCCCCCTTTAAGTCAATACACACCATCTGATAAGTGTAAAAGTAATACATATTTTTTATTCAGTATTTTTCTAACCGAATAAATGTTTACTTGCAAAAATTATGTATCATGGAAAAGATTAAAAAAGTGAAAGAATAAAAATTTATTTCTCAATAATAATTTTTCTTGATTTGTACAATATAGTCAATCAGTGGCATGTCTATTCAACTGAAAGTAACATGATTTTTTTTTAAGTCAGTGGGGTGGGGGGGGGGGGGAAGAGGGAATAACGGAAGAAAACCAATATAGCTTGATTTACTGTCAAAACTGTAGGCTTAAGTACGTTTTTGTTTTTCAACGCATTCATGTAAACTTTGCTATTCAAGGCTCAAAAAAAGCCATAACTAATGCTGCGCAGCATTGGCGATTATGGTTCAGGCACGCATGTTACGCTATCGCTTTGCTCGTACCTTTATGGTGTCACTATGTGCTATTGACAATTTTACAGAATAAGTTTTACAATTTTTTTTTTTTAATTTTTTTTTATACTAAAATTACAATAAACAAAATAATATTTAACAAATGCTTATAGGTTTATATGCATGTACTCGTAAATTGTGCATATCAAATAGAGATATAACATAAAGACATATAATAATTTGTTTAATTCTGAAAATTGATAAAAAAAAATCTTTTACAATAACAGATATAAATATTATTCTGTTAAAATTTGACGTAATATATTATTGTTCAAGATGGCTTGATAAAAAAAATTTAAAGACAAGTCATCAATTACTATATTAATTACGTGCATGCGCTTTTTTTATAGCTATTATCTACAATTTATAATCTATTTAAAGGACTCATCTTAAGATAATCATTTTCTTTCTTTAACGACAATAACAACAACAATAACAACAACAACATTAATAACAACAACAACAACAAATCGCTGCAGCTTTATACTTTAGCGCATGAACAATTAACAAGTGAAAAACTATCGGCATTATCATTTGAACGATCGCCATATAAACGGCAAATAAGGGTATGAGGTAGCGCAGTTTACGAAACAGTTATATGCGCATGAGGGGGGTTGGGGTTGAGGGGGAGTGAAATGAGAAGTCATGTATGTATGTGAGGGAGGTGGGGAGGGGGGTGAGTATCAGCAGTTATACGAAGACTGTCTTTCACATGGCGGCCGTATGGCGCGGCAACGGCGAATCTCATTCTTTCTTGGCGACAAATCTCTTTCTTTTCTCTTCCCTGCCCCAGCCTTCGCTCTTTGGCGATTCTTTATAATACATGTATATACTAGCAAAACTCCGTTTCTCGCGAAACGCATATAACGCCTTCCCTTCTTTCTTCACCATCCATCCTATATATTGTATACTATACTATACTATACTATATCCCCATCCATATATAGGTTTTCGTTGCGCACTAAAGCGTCGTGTGTAGTATGGCGCGTTATACATTCCCGCAAGACATTCTTGTCGCTATGCGCCAGCAGTAAGTATATATAACGTAGCAGTAGTAGCAGAGCCGCTTCCAGTCAATCTGCCGAGACGAATGTTTCGAATTACCCGGGAATATGTTCGCCGGACGATCTTCGGCGCGCCGTCTCGAGAAAAAGAGAGAGAGAGAGAGAAAGAGAGAAAGAATGAAAGAAGGAGGCCAAAAGAGATATAGAGAAAGAGAAAGAGAGAAAGAGTGGCTCACGCGTCACGCCACGACTATCAATAACACGCGTGGCAGTATTATACTTGTATGTATACGCGATATAAGAAAAGAAAGCTGTAAGGGGGGTATGAGGCAGGGGGAGGTGTTAAGGGGTTGGGGCTGGGGGAGAAGAGGGGGAGAGTGAGTAGCGTAATGAAGGTCCGCGAATGCACCAATTTTTCATCTAACGCTACTTATATACTTGCAACTCAACTGGGTTAACGGTGTCGTCGAACTTGTATCGCCTATATTTACTATCGCTGACCCCCCTCTTACTTCACTCTTACGTTTCTCTGCAATATGTGAATAAATATATATATTATACTTGTATGTAATAGCTGCAAGTCGCGAAAAATTTGACCGACAATGCTTGCGGATCTATTAAC